>JAQQZZ010145475.1:0-12879 GCA_030265115.1 Mopalia vespertina | reverse complement strand
CAATCTGTCTACATTGTGAGTAATCTTGATCAGCAGGGTGTCTTACTGTATAATCTGTCCACATTGTCAGTAATCCTGATGAGCGGGGTGTCTTACTGTACAATCTGGTCACATTGTGAGTAATCCTGATCAGCGGGGTGTCTTACTGTACAATCTGTCTACATTGTGAGTAATCCTGATTAACAGAGTGTCTTACTGTACAATCTGGTCATATTGTGAGTAATCCCGATCAGCGGGGTGTCTTACTGTACAATCTGTGCACATCGTGAATAATCCTGATGAGTGGGGTGTCTTACTATACAATCTGTCTACATTGTGAGTAATCTTGATCAGCAGGGTGTCTTACTGTATAATCTGTCCACATTGTCAGTAATCCTCATCAGCGGGGTGTCTTACTGTACAATCTGGTCACAGTGTGAAAACGTTGTTTTGCTAAATTATTTCACAACACAACTATTTCACGAATAATATGTTGTGTTTATTTGTGGCAAAGTCACAAACGACTTCAAATCTAACCTAATATATTTGATATCCATACTTCTAATTTGTCAAATAAAATGTTTATTTCCACATGGGTTGGATAGCTATTATTTGTTTTATTTCTTTTCATTCTTTCATCTATGTCATTTTTTGGATTCGTTTCCGTACACATTATTAACCAATGGCTTTGTACGGACTAAACCGTATAACCTATATATGTCGAATAAAATACTTTCATTGTTTGTTTTTTATATCAGCGTTTTAAGCCGTACTTAAGGTTATTTCATTCATAGTATGAGACTAGAAGGACAACAGGGAGGTCAACACGTAAAGTAAGTTAACAAAAATGTAATCCGATTCGCACTGCTGGTGGATAGCCTTATGCACGGTAAAGAACTCCATGTTTTTTTCTTTTATCTGTTTCCGCATGACAGGTATAGTACATTTGGACAATATCCCCGTAGTTGTTGTTGAAAGACCCTGAAGCCAATCTACCGCAGAATATGCTCCATATTCAGATCTCTGACATCTAAAAAGTCGCTTAAAATATATTTCCGGCACAGGGATGTCGATTATCTAAAACCGAGGATCGTCTCCCAGAGACAAGTGTACAAATATATACTTTGCTTTGGTCAGGTGTTGTTTATCTCCTTTCATATTTTTTGTTAGTTTCTTTATCACTTCTTTCCAGTAAAATTGATATAGTAGGTGATTGTACAGCTGGAAACACAACGACCAGAAAAACACAGGTCAGTCTAGCGCAGTTATTTAATACTGAGCTAGGACCCAATAACCCTCGATATATATAGCTGAGACGGCTTCAACAACACTTACAATCAACGATCAAAGGGTCGATAACTGCTGTGGGAATCTAGACCTCGAAACATAACCACCAACATATAACATGGTATGCGAGTCGTTGAGGCACAATGTTGCTACTAACTATGGAATACCTAACGAAAAAAATAAGATAAATTATCAATAAATAACGCCGAGACAGTGATCGTTCCATGTAAAAACTAAACATCCTCCAATGTCTTTGGTCAAATTGTTTTTACAAACAACCGGATATTAATCAACAAAATTAAATTTACGTTTTTTTAATGTAACACGGATCCTCTTATGGGCAGATAACACAAAATACATATAAATATATAATTATATAATTATAAAATAATTAACAGTACATATAATAGAGTTTCAAATAATTTACATAATTGAGTTTAAAAAATAAAATAACAATGTGTAAATATTATAAAATATAAATAACAATGTACAAAGTATTAAATTTTATTATAGCAGGGCATTATGTAATTTTGACTTGAAGTTGTATATGAACTTAATATTTCTATCGATTATCTAATCATATGATATCATTGTAAAGCTGCTGTGCAACAGGAACGAAACTAGATATTATTATACTAGATAGATTTCTGATATTAATTCTTAAAATCTTTGATTCAAAAACAATTTAATTTCTAAGACATCTTCCAGGAGCATGTAAATATATTTGACTTGCGAGATAAAAATGTAATATTTTGTGGAAAGTTAAAGAAAAAGTATTTAGGTCTGTTCTCTAATACAAGCATATTGAAACGCTAGTCCGGATATTTGGTATTGTTTGCATATACTCAAATGTGAACCATAACTATCTGATAAATTTGTTTTTTAAACTATTCCAACTTTTTCGATGTGCTTTTGTTGCCATGGTGACCACACGCTACTACGCTATTCCTGATTAATATTAATGTTTTATGGATTGCTGTGACCCAAAACTCGTGCAAGACCTTTTTTTGATAATCAGTTTATCACAGTCTTTCATGGAAAATAACATTTCTATCAGTACATAAATCTGTTAAAATTTTATTTCGTTTTTTTGTGAAGGTAACACGAACCGGTAGTATTTACACTACTGTTGGAATCGTAGTAAGTCGTTTTGTAAAAGCTGGCATTCATTTGTAGTTTTTATCGTTCTACATAGTTTAACACCATGGACAAATATTTGGCAGAATGAGCTGCGATGCAAAGATGACATGTAGTTTACATATAGAATGAAGAAAACCGGACCGAATGAAATGAATAATTTAAAATGTTTGTTGAACATCAATATAATATTTAAATTTCAATGTATTTTAAAAAAGAGCTAGTGTTACCAAAACGTCTTGTACATCTTTTAATCATTTATATCTATCATATAAGTACATTTTTAATTAAATAATGTTTTTATCAAATCCAAGCTTATTACCAGAAGTTTTTTTTCAGTAAATGCTCTGATGACGTTATTTTAAAAATAAACTTATTTATTATGGCAATACTTAGAGTCCTGGTTAACGATTCAAATTACAAAAGGCACGGTGGCGTTGTCAGTTTTAATTCAGCCAGACAATAATATGCTCGTTTTGTGTCTTTAAAAAGTAAAAACAAAAAACAATACAAACAGTAAATTAAAATATGTTTACTAACATCCTTTATTCAATGAAACTATCTGAGTTCAGCAGTGCTATTCTGTGTACGAGACTACTGCGGGCAAGGTTGTTTTACTTCATTCTTGCGTGCTACTTTTCTTTTGTTTCTTCTGTACAACTTTGCTCCATTGCGACTCTATCGATTGTTAATTGGTACATTACTGACGGACTCTACACGTCTGTTCTTTTCATTCATCTACATCACAGGTGAGTTTCTGCATGACTGGTCAATTTTTACATTACTCACCCTCTACCTGTCACAAGGAATCGATAGATAGTGATAGGAACAGACAACTCGAGACACAGCCACTCAGAAATCGCTGGTGAATCTCAGGTAAAGTGGCAGTTCTAAACAAAAGGCTGTAATAAATCTGAGAGCTACTGTAAAAGGATTGTAGCAAGCAAGGCTCGCTAATTTCGGTTGGAATTCCGAGAGTGGATATTTCAGGCAGCATTTATTACGGATTATTGGATGTACAAGGCAGCTTTTCATTGGAGTCATTTGGTACGCTAAGGAAAGGTGAAATTCAAGTTTTAGAAAACTTAAATCTCTTGCAATTCTTCAATCTTTAATCTTCAATCACCACTAAAAGTGTATAGCAATTATATAGTGTGGTTTTAACTGAAATTCTTCTCAGAAAATCCAGCAGCAAAATAGGCTGACAATCATTGCTTGTGTTAGATTGAAGTATTTGTTATATTTAGATACACCGCATTTCCAGTTATTGGATGAGCATTAGGCCCCGCCTATTACTGATCGATGTACTATATTCATGTTAAAAGTATGGGTTATAAGTACAAGTACTGTAGTTTTCACCATATACAAGCTGCATTGCTTGTACTATGTAATTAATTCTGCCTTTCATTGGGTATTGACACACAGGCTACAAGCTTCTTGTTGTGACAGATTTGTAATAAGATGTTGCTGCTCTACGATAAAGTCTTGCGTTTGACGACAGTGTTGCGGTATGATAACGTCTGACCCTTGACGACTGAGCTATCCTGTGATAACATCTAACTATTGACGACATAGCTGTTCTTTGGCAAGGTCTTATTTATGGCGACAGAGTTGTTAAAAGATAAATTCCATTCCGGACGAAATAGTTGTTTTATAATTACGTCTTACTCTTGACGACAGCTCTGTTCTTTCATACGGTCTAACTCATCACGACAGAGTTGTTCAAAGTTAAATTCCAATTAACTGATGATGACATATATGTGTAATGATAATGTCTTACTCCCGACGACAGAGCTGTTCTATGATCTTGACGACAGGGCTATTCTTCAATAAGGTCTAACACATGACGACAGAGCTTCGAGATGATAAATTCGAAATTAACTCATGACAACAGTGTTGTTCTATGATAACGTCTAACTTATGGCGTCAATGCTATTCTATGATAAAGTCTATCGCCTGATGACTGTACGGTGCTATGGTTTAATAACTATAACTATTTTACAAGCTGATTTGAGAAGGTAACGTACTATATAAACCATGCACTAAAACCACTGGACAAATCCTAATCAATATGCTCAAATTGTATGTTGGTCATGTCTATGTTGCTATCTTTGGAAGTAGAAGGCTCATCTGAACCAAGGAAGGTCCTACACTAGTGCTTGTCAACACAGTGATATTCGATTTGATTCGTTGTTTGCGTGGCGTGGCATGCGTAACTTCATCTTGTTTGCTATTGATTCTTCTGAAGTTGATGGTTTTGCTATAGATGGAATGCATTTGAGTAAGTTTGCAAAGTCTTCGTCAGTTTAAATGTTTTTCAAATTTTCCCCAAATGCAATAGGTAAAGATATTAGTCGATGTTTTATAAACAGTCTGCGCGCAGTGATAAACTCAAACCGTCACCATTCACAAGAACGATACATGTAGCTCTGTCCAAAAATTAGCATATCTCTTCTGGACTGTTCCATGGCATCAGTTATCACATCAGATTTGTCTGAAAATGAAAATATAACTAATATAAACATGTAAAGCCTTGATATAAAGTACAGTAAGAATGAAAGTTATTGAATTAATAGCCGCAAGGGAATGAGGACAGTCCTTGTTTCCGCGTAAGCTATTTGATCTTATTTTCTGTAAATATAATTTTTATTAAATCATCTTAAAACACATTTTGATTGATGTTTCATATTTCAACCTTTGCACGGAATGATATAAAAAGATCGTTTTTATCATGACTCTATAGACTTAATTCCAATGCTAAAAGTACCCAAATGTGCTTATCGACGCCTCATTAGTTTACATTATACGAATCACATATGCCTATATTAATGCTTTGTTAAGGTAGCAAGGTAGTCAAAGTGGAGTTCTACCGTGGTCTCGGTAGTCATTTTCAATAAATATTTGTATCAGGAAAACACGTCAAACAGACTTAGATAGATCTTGTCAACAGTAACGACCAAAGTTTATTGCGACAGTTGGCCGAAATTGATGCTGTACTTCAGTAGGCCCCTATCCTTACAGGTTTACATGTGTTCTGTATTGGGAAACGAGTGTGGTGAAGAATGGTGCAAATTGTTGCAGGTTTGCTACATTGAGACTTGTTCGTACATCTCGTGCTATATCATTATATTGAAAGTAATCATGCACACTGGCACAAAATCGATAAATCATCTCATGTTCTACATAAACAAGCAGAAATAAGATTCAAAAGAGTTCTTAATCTGGAGTTATTATGGGTACCTTACAGACCTTACTCGAGATATTGTTATGCCCATTTACAGAATATATATAGTATTGCTTAATATGTAAAAAAAAACCAACATGATATTCGGTATGGGTTTCGAATAAATCAACACACAAACTGGTGGGTGGTTGGAGGGGGTTTACTGTTGCTCTGTTGTTTTCGGAGCACCAGGAAGCCGATCTTATTTGAGATATTTTTGTATCACGACCTGTATTGTCTTTGTTATTGCCAGTGGCATCGAATGTGGGTTTCTCTACGCGTTGGGCTTGCCCGCCGACAAGTGAATGTATATCGTAAAACCGCAACCAATCAATCAATCAATCAATCAATCAATCAATCAATCAATCAACCAATCAATCGAGCAATCAATCAATCAATCAATCAAATTTTCGCCTTAACCATTAGGTTCTTTAGATTTGTGTTTCTCTTGTATGCTATAATGGGTCTTTGTGAGAGAGGAGTAGAAATGTTAGGTACCGGTACCTAACATTTTGTGTTTTTGTCAATCGGCATGATTTCAGAATAGTCTTTAACCGAATGACCAGGAAGAGAAAAATATTCAGTTATTGGGGACAACAGTTTTGACACAATGGAACTCAAATGATCGTTGGCTGTAATCCGGAGGGAATTTTGAGTACCATAAACATATTGTTTCCGACACTTCTTACAAGTTATGAGGTATACCACATTTTGTGAATCACTGTTCAAACTGTCTACCAAATAACATACATTTCTACTTTGTTGCTCAACAATTGAGGCCTTATCTGGTATGATAGCATCTAGCTTGCATATCGTCTTCATACATTTAGAAGACCTGTCTGACACTGTTACAGCGCGATGCTGGTATTTTCGTTAAGTAGAAGATTCTAGACCTTGACCTATATTTGACTGTTCAGTTGTCTGAGGGTTTGGCGTTTTATTCGGCGAAGAAGTCGCCTAATATACCCTATAGGGACCAGGGGTTTGGGGAGAACAGAGCGAGCCTGGTTTAAGGTAGCGATAGTGCTACAATTCCTGTGAAACCTTTTTGTTTGGCATTTCAGTATTCCCGTAGATGACAGGAGTAGTTGGTAGGTATCTACAGGCTTAACGAATATCTTAAAATCCAAAGTCCCTTCAGTATCTAAATTGACACTCTTGTATACACCATAATGTCTTAAACGTCTATGCTATCCTGGGGTCAGTTGCTCGAAAGAGTATTAGTCGCTAACACCGGATTAAATCGCTAATACCGGGTTAGAGATAGACCTACATGTGCAACATGCATGGCGTGACATCATCTAATAGAGGGTTAAATTTAATAGTGCTTCGAGCAACCGACCACAGGCTGATATAACACTGAAGTTTAATGTTAGGGTCATACTGGTTAAGAGTGACAATGAATATATTATGGCCATCTTTGATATGCTACCAGAGTATAAATATGCAATCTAAATATCGAAGATTCAACAGGGGCTGCTGAACACACTTTCCAAATGATTCTTGTTCCCACTCTGACATAAAACTGGAAGGAAAGCTGCCGCCTAACCTTTTACCCATATCAAGACCCATACTGTTATGGTATATTTGGTCATTGACGTCGAAATCATAACGTTTTAACTGAGTTCTAACAGTTTCAATATCTCATTAGATGGACAACGATCGAAAGCATTTTTCTCCTACCTCAATATCGATATTTGTGTACATAGATTATACGTCAAGCGTCACTAACTCTTTATAAACCAGAATTTCAGATAGCTTGTTCAAAAAGTCCGCAGTACTTTTAATAAAACTGGGATGCCTCTTGGCAATTGGTTTGAAGTGGTAATCAATACCTTTCGATGAGTGGTAAGATTCAGAGGCACAATCTGAGGTTATAGGTCTTCCTGGAGGCATAGACGTTTGAGGCCATTTCTTCATTGGTTTATAAATTTTATGGAGAATATTTTTCTGAAAATTACCGCTTCTGTACCAATGTATGACGATAACCGAAAATACAACTTGATTTCGTATTAGTATTGCTTAAGAGATGAGACAAAAGAGAGACTAATTATAGGCATACATGAAAATCGTACCTGAACCTGGCAATGAATCTAGTGGGAAGACGAATGACGAGTATCCTTTCTCGGATAAAAACGTCCTCAGTTCCCCCAACACAAATCTCAGAACTTGAACATCTTCAGCGTCGAACGATACATATACATCATACAACTTGTCATCTACAGTTAGACGTGGACCAGAATAAATTTTTTTTTTACAGTGAATACAAATCACTTTGGGCAAACATAGAGTCGTAGTAGTTTACGTCTTCAGGAACGAATTTTTGTGGATTTATACACAAGGGCCCAATTTTTTCTCAGTGTAAAATATACTATCTTATAATCATTTTGAGAGGTCACCAACGTTACCCCCACCTCCTCCCCCTTCCCCACTTTGTCTGATTATTCAGTATGGCCGCCATCCGATTTGTGGTTTTGTTAACGAGCAAAATGTCGCCCCGTTGCAAAATGTCGCCCCGAAGCGGAGGACAATTTGCAAAGGCTGTGGACATGCAAAATGCCACCAGTTGCAAATTGGCCTACATGCTTCTTATGCTGACAGTTTATAACAATGAAGTTATATTTACAAAGACAATAATATTAGAATAAATATATATGAATTGGTATTTATAATAGTAAAAATCAGTAAATAAATATATTCATATATACATTGTATATTGCTTTTTTATTTTCCTTTTTAATTTTTTTTTAAAGAGTCGATATCACAATTATTTGTATACTACAAGATGAAAGTTAAATACGACCTTGTAAAGACACGCACGCACACCTTATTTCTCATTTATATAGGGGGTGGTTGGAGGGAGCTTCATGTTGCCCTGGTGCTCTCAGAGCTAACGGGGAACAGGAAGCCGATCTGTTTCTGGTGTCTGTATTGCGTCCTGTTATTGTCCTGTATTTGTCCCGTCTTGTCTTTGTGTGTTGCCAGTGGTGGTGACGGTGGTTTCCTTCACCCATTGGGCTGGCACGTGGTCATATAAGTGAAATATCCTTGAGTACGACGTTAAACATTTTGCTTGCCTCCACTGGGATTTGAACCCGGGACCTTTGGGTTACAGGCCGACTGAGCTACAGAGGCTCACGGCAAAGTGAGTCCAGAATTCTTACCCAGTGAAGACGGCGATTTTATCTCTTCATAAAGCACGGACACAGGGACGCTAAATTAGCATCGTTTGATCTAGATATTACTCACAATTGGTTTTTCTTGAGTAAATCCGAGAGCCTGGTTCTGGTATATATATATTTTGAATAAATGAAGAGAGAAAATATATTCAAAATAGGCACATTAAAATACAATTCTTCAATTTACAATTGAGAGAATAAAATTCATTACTGGAATTGATAATCATAATACTTTATCACAAAGGCTACATATGCAGTCGTACCAATTGTTCAAACGCAATTTAAATTTCCGTATGGAGAATTTGTGAAAATAAAGGACAATTTCATGGCCCTGGCCTCCAGAATCTATGGGAATGTCTTTAGCCGCCCTCTTAAATTCGCACCTGGATATGATCAATATGTACGCCACGACAGAGAAAAGTTGTCAGAGCTAAGGACATTATCACATATCTGAAACGGTCATTTTGCATTTGACAGAACAGGAGCCGTTGATCTTGATGCACAAAACAAATGGGACTAGTATAACGTATACATTGCGGTCACCGTGGGTGTTGACAGGAAGATCTGTTCAATACAGAATTCATAGCACCCTAAGGGTAATACATGTTTAAGCTTTTTTTCAGAATACAAAATACCCTTATAACCTAGTTAAAGAGATTTAAGTATCAGCGAACAGTTATCAGCTACATTCAACGCCATGGACTCAGCCCCAGTATCAGGTGCAAGTTCCTTTATCTCAGAACAACAGCCTGCAACTGAAAAGCAAATCAAGTGTATATATATTTAAGCAACGAAAAAACAACATAAAAACAAAAAAACGAAAACAACACCTCCCGCCCCCCTCTCACTGGCAGCATACCAGAGATGACCTCGGTATCTCCATTACCATTCTTAATCAATATGATCCTTGCGTTAAACGCCAGCCTACTATTTTCCTAGATAGTGTAGATTAAATTAGATGTAACGGTGCACAAGTGTCTGATTTTAGGTACAGCACGGACTTAAAGGTATTAAAACCAACAAATGTCCATCCTCTACTCCATGCTACATCCTTTCATAAGGAAAATTTCAAATAATACGGTTTCACATAAAATTATTGCACTGTCGCTACCTTCAAACGGATATACTTGGAAGCTTGTTCGCGGAATTAAAACCCAAAACCTTCAGACGACTGAATAGTCCTTATTTAGGCCAAGGTCTAGAATCAGCTCCTACACAAAAATACCACAATCGTTATGTTATAGTGTCCCAGAGACAAGTTTCTAATATATCTTAATCTCGAGTTGTTATGGGTTACATACAGATATCTCGAGAAAAAAAGAACCGGCTATTTACATGATATATAATATTTGTAGTAAGCGAAGGCTTTAGAATAGATCAAAATGTCAACATGTATTTGGAAGAAATAGAAATTAACCAATGAATTTCTTCGCTAAGGAGAATGAAAGTTACTGTAATATAGTTATCTGATACAGACAGAAATTTCGCCTTAACAAGAAAATGCTTTACATTTATGTTAATCCTGTATGCTATAATGGGTCTTCGTGAGAGAGAAGCACACATTTTAGATTCAAGATTGTGATATTCCTGTATAAGGAGACCAGTAAACCGGGTGCTGGGTTTCGTCATATTGGGATACACAAGGAAGTATGTCTTTCTTGGAAACTTTACCTAAAGGAAACCCAATGGATACAAGGTTTGATTAGTCTTAACCTAGTCTTCACATACTTTTAAGCCCTACATGACAATATATCAGGGCGGTTGTGGTGTTAGTATAGGAGCGAATTCTATAATTTGGTATACATTAAAAGTGTTCAGTTGCCTGAGGGTGTCGAACTGAATTCGGCAAAGAAGTCGCCTAGTTTACGGTAAAGGGTTCAAAACGTATGGGTAACAGAACAAGGGTCTCGGAAGTAAACAAACGTGCTACAATTCAGAAGGATTCGGAATATTTGGGATTTGATCATTCGCGCGATGGTGTGTGGAGGATGAAACGGTTTAGAATGGAGTAGTTGGAGGGTATCTGTAGGCTTTAAACATCCGAAAACCCAAATGAGAGGCTTTTGTATACTGTAGCATCTAAGTAAACTATACTATCCAGGTTGATCGTATATTTAGTGCTAGGGTTGATCAAGAGTGACAATGAAGATACTAAGATCCTATCGGAATTGCTGCCAGATATATAAATATGTCATTCCAGTATCGAAGGTACGATATGGGTTGTTTACGCATGTTGAAGGGCTTCATGTTCCCACTATGCCATGAAAATGAAAGTAAAATTGTGAGTAATTCTATTACCCCTGTGAGTTTGCGTAATACATACAGCCTGAATTGGCACAATGCCAAGCGTCCTAAAATTCTCAATAGACGACAGCTTTGGTCTCGTGAGGTTATTCTCAGCGTCACCGGACGCACCCCTATGGGGGTAGTGGCGTGTTTGTTTATGTGTTTGTTTATTGAAGAAGCATACATAGATTCTACACCAAGCGTCAATCACATCACGTCTTTATCGGGGTCAGGGTAGCTTGGACCTTCGGAGCCTACCGACTTGTAGTAGAGAAACCTTGCTTCCTGAGATTGAGACGTTTAAAACAACACTCATCTTCCGTGGTCAACTGATGCACAGCGAGCTTTATAATACACTTACGCTACGTAGCCTTATTTTACGTAATGTTCAGGAGGATCTCATTTTATATTCGAAATCAAAAATAGAAGACTACAATTCTGTTTGAATGGTATTGAATATATGAATCCCGAAAATTCATTTATCTATGTATAGAAATCCAAGATTTGGTTTGAAAATTGGTAATTTTGGGAGGGGGTCTGGAATACACAACTACAACACACAGGGGTCCTTTTTTGCCAAGTTTGGCGAAACTCAGTTAAGTAGTTTACGAGTTACAACTGGAACATAGTGCCAAACATACCCAAAAACCGACATAGAAGGGGAAAAAAAACCCTGCCTAGGAATGAATGTGGTCCAGTGAGTGACAAGCTAATACTCACAGGGACACTATTTATTATAATAGAAGTTTTTTTTATAAGTGTGTCATTTGCGAACATAATATAACGTACTGCAATCGTATATAACCTGTAAATGGGTTTGATACCCGTTGGTCATCCTTGAAATAAAATAAACTAAACTTAAATAACGAATTTCAGCAATACGATCAAAACGCTTAGTGTAACATTATTTCACTAAGCATTGCAATTCCAACGCTTAGTGGAATATTTGTTACACTAAGCGTTTTTATTACACTAAGCGGTGTTACAATACTATCTAGAATTATTTTTTTTCCATTACACCTGGCCAGTATCTTACTACTTTTTACTGGTAGCTTATCGGTGTACCAATCAATGTTACCCTGCACTACAACACATCACTGAATGGCCTTCGAATTTACTTTCTTGGGTATCATGCTTTGACGTTCAATCAACTCTCATCAAATTGTTGTCTTGGTAAGAGAAAGACACTAGTGAGATAGGTGTTGTCTTGGTACGGGAAAGACACTCGTGAGATAGGTGTTGTCTTGGTACGGGAAAGACACTCGATAGATAGGTGTTGTCTTGGTAAGAGAAAGACACTAGTGAGATAGGTGTTGTCTTGATATGGGAAAGACACTCGTGAGATAGGTGTTGTCTTGGTACGGGAAAGACACTAGTGAGATAGGTGTTGTCTTGGTACAGGAAAGACACTAGTGAGATAGGTGTTGTCTTGGTAATGGAAAGACACTAGTCTGGTAGGTGTTGTCTTGGTAAGGGAAAGACATTAGTGAGATAGGTGTTGTCTTGGTAAGAGAAAGACACAAGTGAGATACGTGTTGTCTTGGTAAGGAAGAGACACTAGTGAGATAGGTGTTGTCTTGGTAAGAGAAAGACACTAGTGAGATAGGTGTTGTCTTGGTACGAGAAAGACACTAGTGAGATAGGTGTTGTCTTGGTACGGGAAAGACACTTGTGAGATAGGTGTTGTCTTGGTAATGGAAAGACACTAGTGAGATAGGTATTGTCTTGGTAGGGAAAGACACTAGTGAGATAGGTGTTGTCTTGGTAAGGGAAAGACACTAGTGAGAT
>JAQQZZ010145464.1:0-12879 GCA_030265115.1 Mopalia vespertina | reverse complement strand
GTACATGGGGTGAGGGGGGGGGGGTGAGGATGGATGTGTGTACGTACGCAACGCAAAAAAAAAATCGCACATCACACATCGTTTGCTTCATCGTACTGCGTACAAGGGGGGAGGGGGGGTCTATGTGTCACGTACGAGAGGCGTACAGTGGGGAGGGGGGGGGTCAAAAATGCCGAATTTTGGGCGTACATACTTTATGGACGCCCCCTTAAGTATCACCTTAAGTGATAGCCTGCTAGGGTCACCTTAACCTAAGGAGGCTTTTGCAAGTGGACCCTGTCCAATATGTTGTTACCCCTTGTGGTTGTCTTGTCTTGCCTCCATTGTTGGTAGTGGCATGGATGGTAAGTTCTTTCAGCCCCTTCCTTATGATGCTGGCTGATGAAAGATGGTATGTTCAGGACAACATATGTTGTGCCTTTACTTAGCAGTGGAGGAACATTAATTTTTTTACAGAATATTACTCTTCATGTTTTATGGTAGTGTTATGGCAGTGTGGCGATATATTGTTTAAGTACCCCACTTTAATATACCTGTAAGTGAAATGCCCTTGTTCATGTACTTACACATCAAATACACATAAAACCACTAATCAAACTTAATTACATGGACCATAAAAATTGTTTTGTGAAACTCGGCATTGGGAGTAGCGATATGTTGTCCTACTGGCTTACATGTATGGAAAAAACCCTCTTAAAATTGAAGTGTTGTATTTTCAGAATGTTTAGGTGAGGTATTTGTTCCTAAAGAAGAAGACGATGATGGTAATAAGAAAGGTGACACTGGAAAAGATCCACCAAGGCATAATAAAGGTCAGTTTAGTGGGTAGGCGGAAAAACAGAAACTTCTGGAAATAATCAAATAAAATAGATTTTTTTTCTATTCCATCTGTATTTGTTTTGATGATGGCAGAATGACAAGCAAATGTCCCAACTGGTTTGTGGGTATTTGGCGGAAGCTTCATTTTGGCAAGGGGTGGGAGTTTACATTGGCTCTGTTGCTCTCAGATTTTAGGGGCAACACTGGGTGGGAGTTTACAGTGGCTCTGTTGCTCTCAGATCTTAGGGGCAACACTGGGTGGGAGTTTACAGTGGCTCTGTTGCTCTCAGATCTTAGGGGCAACACTAAGCTGATCTGTTTTTTGTGGGTGGTTTCCTTCACCCATTGAACTGGCACATCGTCATAACAATAAAATAGTCTTACAACAAGGGGCCAACAAGGGGCAAAGGGGCTCTCAAAACACTGAATGGATATTTCTTGTTTGTCTTGTGATCTTCATGTATTGTGAATGTTGCCAGTGATGATAAGGATGGTTTCCTCCACCCATTGGGGTGAGGTGCTGCCATGTGAGTGAAATAAACTTAAGTGTGTTGTAAAATCCCAATTCAATCACTGCCTATTAGTGCATTTGTCATTTGTTGTCTTAATAATTTTAATATAGGTTAATTTACAGCAGAAAGAAAATATTTTCTTTTGTGTCTGTAGTAAAAGATGGGTAATGGATGCTTTATATCTTCTTTGACAAAAATGTGAAACACAGAAGAGTTTCATTGTGGTGTCAAACACTATCAATCTTCTCACACTACACCCATGATAATTATAGTCTACAGCCATTGCATACAAGTGATATTGGGCCCACTGTCATGGCTAAGTGGTTAGAATGTACAATTTGATGTACCATTCACTAGTTCGAGTCAGTCAGTCTACCCTAGGTATATGAGTGAGTCACACGATGTGGGCCACCAGCAATTGTGGGGTTTGTTTTTACAAGGATTCCTCTTGTGTTTGCACTGTACTTTATCAAAAAACTGTTTGACATGGACAATCCGTCATCATATAAGTGAAATACCCTTGAGTATTGCGTTAAACCCCAAACAAGTGATATTATCTCTTACATTTCATTTGTAATAAGCAGATGATATCACATTTGTGACGTCCTCTTAATTCTGATATAATAGCTATCGCGGATGTCCTGTGCTTTGTCGCAAATATGTTCACTGTTTGGCTGGGACATTCTTTAGTGCTAATGCCCATCAATAGATAATCTTGCCAGCCATTCCAAAATGCCAAGATTTCTACACAAAAACCACACCAAAATGGGGAAAAAAAGTTTAGCAGTGTGACAAAAATGTTGGACTTGAGCCGGTGTATTGCTACAAATAACCTTCTTGCCTGTTGATGGTGAAAATCCCACTTGTCTTTGTTTTATTTATCATGTGTTTGTTTTGTATCTTGTCAATGTTACCAACTTACCATGACACATTGGACTAGCACCTAACATATGAATAAGGCTTACAACCCAAAACAGACAAATGAATATTTAATTAATTCAAATTTAAATGTACTCGGTATTAATTATGTTGATCACCATAAATTTCGTTTATTAAAAATTGTAACATTCTTGATTGTTTTTTAAAGTTTATAACAGAACAATACAAACAAATTTATGTTTGGTGAACAATTTCTGATCCTTTCTAACTGAAAACAAGTATCAGTTTAGAACTGATATATATAACTGAAAGCTGATACTTAAAAATATCAGTATAAAAAGCCTTAGTCCTTATAATAATTTCCAAAGTAATCATTTAAGTATGGCATTAAACACTAATCAAACAAACATATGGTGCCAAGGTGCTCTCAAAATACTGACTGGATAAGTTTATGGATGAAACTTTAGGTGATTAAGGGTTTTCAGCCAAACATGAATGAAAACAAAATTGACTTCATCTGTATATATTATCTTTCTTTGTTTCAGAAAAGAAAAAGTCTTCAAAAACTAAGAAGAAATCCAAGACAAAAGATAAAGATGAATTATGATTTACCATTCACCAACCATTCCTTAATTTGCATCCCTCAAGCTAATAGCAGTGCCCGGTATTCCCAGACTACAGTCCTGTTGTCTTTACTGAGCACATGGGGAACATTAATTTTCCAACACACATACACCAAGTAATGCACATTTTACATGTTTTATGGTTGTACCAGTGTGCCTATTTACTGTCAAACGATCATATAAATGAAATCCCTTTCAGTGTGTCGCTAAACACCAATCAATCATCCAATCAATCAATCAATCAATCAATCTTAATTTTAACCAAATTTTAAGAAATCCCTTGGATTTGATTTTATAATTTTTGATCCCAAATGTTGTGTATCATCGCTTATGAAGAGTCCAACAATCATATTACATCTTGGTATATTTTAACTTGGTGGCAAAGAAGTTCTGTAACACGACATAAACACTCAAACTCAATAAAAGTAAACAATAAAGGTTGTTAAATCATCGACATTCTGACTACTAATCTTCACATCTTGCCAATATCTCTATATTACATTATCTTCGAAAAAAATGATTGATGACAGTAACGGACCTATCAAATTTCGCACTAACTTTTGGTGTGCTTGTAAACATTGTTTGTGCCTTATTTTTCTGTAATACCTCATGCCCAAACAGTAAAATTGCCAAATAACCAGCTCCCAAAGTCCTGGCGATGCAATTATTTATGCTTTTATTAAATTTGATTGATTGGATCTCAGGTTTCATAATTTTTCACTGCATATTTGACACCATGTTCCAGAGTTCTTTGACCTAGCAGTCTTATCAATTAGCCAAGGGAATTTCACTTATATGATGACGGATTATCCATTTCTTGCTGATTCTTGGGTACATATGGTGGAAAACAGGCATGAAAACTCGTAAAAAAAAAAAAACTTGCCTGCAATTACAGTAGTCACATTGTGTGACTCACTCATATACCGACAGATGAACTCTAACCCATGAGCAGCACATCGAAGGAGGATTAGAAGTCTGACATGCTAACCATTATTAAAACCTCATCCATAGGTGGTACAGATTGTAGTTTTCTTTCATGTTTTTACAGAAATTATATAATTGAATGATAAGTGTTTTATAAGAAATTCAGCGACATTTCAGAAAGTATATGTGTGAAATATATCAGTTACTTTGTTGCAATTTTTCATAATAAATCCAGTTGCATATAACTCCTGTATTTGGCACTGATTGTTGTGACAGCAATTGTTTATAATAAGAATAGATGTTTGTTTCTCAAGTAATGCTCTTTCTGTGTCCTGTCATTTGTTTTTTTCCTAGAATTTTTTGTTGCCAGAGGCTAGTGTTATTTTGTTTCCATATACCCCAACATTAAATTTGATTTGATTTGATTTGAATTGAGCAATTTGTGCTTTACATTGTGGTTGATGCGTACATGTAGATAAGTCTACCTGTATTGACCTTTGACCCCAGTCATGTGATGGGGGAATGTTTGAAGTCATTCTGCACTGGAAGAACATTATTTTCTAATGTAGAAAAACAATTCACATTTTATGTTTGTGTAAGTTAGGAAAATAAATCTGTCACTTTTAGTTTTTACCATGTTTTGAGTTTCTTTTTTGTTTTGAATCTTGTCATTCACTGTTCCCTTCAGACTCTTGCCTTCTGCCCAGTCATTTGAGTAAAAAAAATTTTAATTCTGTGTGAAGTGTGAAGTTAAATTATAATTTAAAAAAAAAAAACCCTCATCCAATAGATTATGGCTCCTGTATACTAATCAAACAAGTTGCGGTTTAGAAACTATCAAAAAAATTAAAAAATCCAAGCAAACTTTGTAAACTATGTATGTCTTGGGTTTTTAAAAAAAAAAAATATTGTACACATTGTGAATCTTGAAGTAATTAAAAAACCACCTTTAAAGGACTTTCTCATATGGAGTTTTTATTCATTGGTGCATTGTTATTTTTTTACCTTTTATTTATCATCTGAAAATGTGTAATAAATATGTATATTAAAATTGATATTAATCAAATGACCTGTATGTCTCTGTTGTTAGAAGTCAAATAAAAAGTGAAAAGCAGTTTTGCTAATAGCTGTATCTTGTGAGATGTCATAGCACTTGTAAAATAAAGCAAAAACTATTCATGCTTCTACAGTGTTGATGTGGCAATTATTATAATATACTGACATCAGGTAAACGAAATACCTTGAGCTCGTGTAAAACACAAACCAACCATCCAACAAACAAGTCCACCAACCGACCAACAAACCCACCCACCAACAAACAAACAAACCAATCAACCCTACATGTGTTACCTTACATGTAGGTAGGAGCCAGTTTGACCCAATGATTGAAGAACAACAAACAAACTGTAAAGATGAACAAAAGATTTATTTTAGATAATGTGTGAACTACTAGATCTGATCGCCTAGACAGCAGAAAGCGGAGTCCAATAAATGTCATAAGGGTCTCTAGATGCGAATATGTATCTTATAGATTTGTATTATACAGTCAATAGAGATATGACGTCTAGCCTTGAGAAATAAGGCCTGCCTCTGAATAAAAAATAATATTGAATCTTTACAGCCACTAACCTCATCAAAAAACATTTTGTTCTAGTTCGTTGACCACCAACTCAACAAGTGACAGTTCTCAAATGGTAGAGACCCAGGCTAGTCCTGTCAATTCTCATTCTCAAATCGAATGTTTTTAATCAAGGTAAAGCCATACAATTTTTTTTATATATTGGAAGATAAAGGGCAGAATCATGGTAGCATTCGCTTATTTCTAAAGGTTAGGGAGACTCCAATAGCGTAGCTAGCTAGTAGTCGTGAGGGATATGAAACAACTAAAGGGAGACAACCGTCTGCACATTCAGCTGGTGACAGTTTTTGACATGTGCAGTTACTTCATGATGGAATTTATTATTTGTAGATATCTACTGACTAGAAGTTATTTTTTTGTGAAGCGTAGTTATGATGTGTGTTTATCTATACTCTCGTGAGGATAAGTGGACTGAAAACTTGACCAACTGTCACTAGTCGATCGAATCTGTTTGATAAAATCACGAAATATGAGCCTTCCATGGTTAAACACGGGTAAATTTTATGATGGGGATTCTGAACTCTGAGGGTGGTGGGTTTGATTCCGCGACGGGTTTCAAACTGTAAAAATTTTCTGAACTAGAATCTGTTCAAACTGATAATCTTATCCCAAAAATAACCAAAACATTGTTTATATTCACTTTCTAACAGACACAGGTAAATATTAATGTACATGTACATGTAGTAAATTGTAGCCTGACCAGATAGACGAATAATTTATTTTCAAAGGACTGACTTTATATTTAACATTAGCGTGTCACAGAAGACATTGTTGATTTCTAAATAGTATATGAAGTTAAAGAGTTCTTCAGTAATTTTACGTAGCCTAATAAGGACAAAAAAAAAATCACAAATCTTTCTGTGCAGGATGGTATCGGTCCTACATAAGGCTACATGATATGATAGACGATTAGAACTCTGCATCTATATCGGTCCAAGTCCACAAACCCCCAACTCACAAAATCTAACTCGTCAAACTGTACAATGCAAGTTAAGTTCAGGTATGATTGTCAGTTGAAGGAGGCTGTCTATAATCCAGAACACACTGGCCTCGGAAATGATACATGTACACGTTTTTAAAACATTTAACCACATTTAACCTCGCTTTTTAATACTATTTTAGTGACATAACAGCCCTCAGATTAAGAAAATAATTAATATTAAGCCAGTAATTAAACGAGCTATAGCTTCGATAAAGCTATCATATCTGAGTCAAGTTCTTCTATGAATTTTTCTATCAGGCAGAATTATTACCGTACAGGTTTGTACTAAATTATTTTAAGGAACTAGAAGCCAGCAAGAATGATTTAAGTAAATGAATGTCAGATACAGCAGTGTGTAGGCCTAGATGCGAAAAAAAATGTACTAAAAATCTTGTATTATAGTCAAAACACAGGCCTAGTCGCATGAAAGACAAGCACTGACATGGTGTAATGACCTGAAATGTCAGATCTAATGACCTGAAAAGGTACAAATCAATACAAAATGCCCTCAAAATGGAAAGGACAGCTTAATTTAACAGGTGTTAGCATGAATGGGGAACTAAAACTTTCCATATCAGTACTCAGTTTAGGCTATTTTTCTGGGCTACCTTTACTGATAATGGGCTGGGGATCAGTGAAAAGCTCAGCGTCTTTCTCCCATTGTTGACTAGCTGAACCCGAGGCTAAACTGCTCAGCCTGACGTCGATGCTCCTCTATCGAGCTTCATAATAGCACTATGCGAACCTTTTGTTCTGGGCTAAATGAAAATACACACATTATACAGCATTCTTTTTTTAACTTATTTTTTTTAGCTTTAAATCGGTCAATTCGTGCTGAAGGTCCGTTTCATAATTGGATGGCACAAAATGTGTTATGCATACTCTCAAGTTCTTTAACCTGTCAAATGATGTGTTTACTGGCAATTCTTTATTCTGATTTTTACCAATTCTGCCTGATAGAAAAATGAAGAAAAGAACTTGACTCAGATACGATAGATTTATCGTAGCTATAGCATATGGAATGGTGTTGTTATTGTGTGTCACTTGCACCACGTATGTCACTTCCGGTTTGTTATATTTTAATTACCTGTACCGACTTCATTTTAATTAGTTCCTTCATCTGAGGACTGTTATGTTACTAAAATGACCAAAACCCGTTGTAAAATAGCATGCCTTCTCCTTTAAACTCAATCCTGCCCATTTGATTCTATTTACCTAGTATTTAACAAAATTGACTGGGCAAGGTAGAGTTTAAGGGTGAATTATAGCTTCCTGTTTTCTGGTTGTCGCAGTAAAGATTTGTAACTAAGGCATACCATCAATCGAAACATCTGACTTTCCTAACCTGGTTTGTAAATGCTGAAGATGTCCAATGATGAGCATATCTTCAACATGGCTTGTGTAGAGTCCAAGTATTTCCATCATACACTATATTGACGATACAGTTGTTACCGGCAGTCAAATATATAACTTATGCACCTCTCACTTGTCTTGGTTTGAGTTAGTGTTGACCACAGACTCGTGTTATAATATTAGGTTTCAGGCCTGTGCTGTTGGGGAGAACGGACAGAGTGGGGTTTCCTCATGGTTATGTAAACTTAATTTAAGAGGACCGATTTATAGGTTTCCTAAATTGTTGCAGTCTTCATATAAATTTGCATTATACAACTGATTTTGACAAATTTTGTCATCTGATTGTCAATAAACTAAGGCAATTTTGCTTTATTTTTCACAAAGACACATTTATGTATTTAAAAAATCAGCAAACCAGGGGAAAATGCAAATGTTAGGTTATCTAACAAAATTTTAAAGGACTGATTTTAAGGTTCTGGGGTTTCTATTGGACAACAAGGACAGGGATTGCAATGGAAGAATTTCTATCTGATGATGTCTTTGTAGTGCAAGTCGTGAATCAACCTGTCTTGTCTTTGTTTGTGCCCACTGGTGTCGAGGGTGATTTCCGTCACACATTGGGCTTTCATGTCCTCATATTTCTGATATACCCTTAAGTAAGGCATGTAATCCACAAACAAACAAACAAACAGAAGTCTGACACAATGACAGTATTTTTAATGACACATCGTGCAAGCAAAATGATCTCTGCAAAAACAATGTAGTAGGTCAACCATAGTTCTGATGAAATCCATGTACATTTAAAAGAAAAATTATATTCACAGATAAAAGCTAGGAGTAGTGAGTTTGTTAAATTGTGGGAATTTTTTTTTCTCAGTTCGGCACATTTTGAACATCAAAACTTCTCAGTTACCAGGTGTAGTGAAGCTGGAAACGGATTTTCTGAAAATATGCCAACACTAAGAATAAGCTTAAGAAATAAAATCATTCACCTTCCAATTCAAAACTTTTGCATTGCTCAAGAAAAAATGGGTATTATCTTTCTGTGTTTAATGTTCAGTTTTTTGTTTTATCCTTTTAGGTTATTATAGAGCTTTTGATGACCGGCTTATACATGTATCAAATGTGTGTTGAAATCGTCCAATTAAACATCAGTGTTTCTGATTCTACAGTTCAACACAGTACATGAGAAAGCAAATTCCTGGACAATGTTATCTGCATTAATAAATGTAAACCCTCAATTAATGAGACAATGGTTGAAAATGTCTATTGTTAGGACTTTTGATTTTCGTATTGGGAACACTTGCAACAAACTTATGTTAATTGCCTCTGTATCCACAAACAATGGACCTGATGACTACATCGAACAAAATGATAATCCAAAGAATGACAGTACCAATCAGACCTCAACTGTCCACAACAAAACCTCAAACAGACAACAAGACAAATGGTGGCGTTTCAAACATGTAAGATTACACAGAAGAAAATTAAATGCTCATGAAACAAAGCAAGATGCCCTGTTGGGTGAAGCTATAGCAGTTCTGCCAGAACCAGAATTATTTGGACAATTAAAGCAAACTTCTACATCTAGATTTTCATCCACTTATTTTGAAAACAGAAAATTCAGAAAGCTTAAAGACCCCTTGTCAAATGCTTCTGCTTATCCCCACAAGCCTAAGTTATATTCAGATAACAGTCCAGCCCATGAAACACAAAGACTGAGGCCAGTAAGATCCTCAACAAGTGACAAAGGATTCTCCGGAAAAGTGGAAAGATTTTACGTTCAAAATGATAACTCGTTTGCTGATTCGTTCGGAACATTAGGTAAAGAGGTGGATGAAACCTGGGACAAAAACGCTGTAACTGTTGAAGAAAATATAAGTGACCAAGAATAGTATGTATTCATATTGTCTCCAATTTTTAAATTCCACAAATTTGATCTGAGTTAAAATCATACATGGGCGGACTTATTCCCCCTGAAATTGTGTCACCTAAAAATTTCATTTATGAATAATTGTTACCATTTTGATAGTTGTATTATAGCATCTAAACAAACAAACTATTGTTTTATGAGATATCCTGATCCTTTATAAGTAAAAAGTGTCCTGTGTCTTACTAACCTTTAAAAATAGCAGAACGCTACCATTATTCTGCACTTTATCTTCCAATTTTGCATGGCCTTACCCTGACTTACACCATCTCATTTTCTTCCTTGAACACAGTATTGCTTTCGTATTAGAACACCTTTTAAACACAAGCTCTTGTAATGGCCTTGTGAATGTTGCCTCAGCTTCATTTACATTAGATGTAAGATTGATGTTTAACGCCATACTCAAGGTTATTTCACTTTATGACAGTAATTAACTTCAACAGTATATCGCACACTTACACAATCTTCAACTTAATGAATGTTGTTGTGTTGTTAATTTATTGATTCTCATGTGCTAAATAAGACAGTATGATAATGGTCACACCATACTGCCACTACCCACATGGTCAACTGGGTCAGTAGGCTTAACTGAACTGGTCCACAGTGGTGCCACTGCGGCCCTGGTTTAACGACGTTATGTATGAACCATTAACAGGTTTGAGCGACCAGTCAACCTCAGATACGGGAGTCCTACGAGGTGTCGGTGTAATCAACCTATTTGTGATGATTTTCAGTTTGTCTGATGATGATGATGATGATGATGGGAGACCTCACAGAAGATTATCTGATCATGGTAAACATTCTGCTGCATGGTATGGCCGACAAATGAGGGACTTTGCTGAGCAAGGAAAAGTATGATTATCTGAATAGTGAATTCATAAAGCTACATCTAATAATAGATGCATGTCCTCCATGCTTCATACCTCCATGATATGGGGTGAAGCTGATTGGTCATAAACCAAGAGCAGAAGGTCAGGAGGGAGCTTCCTGTTGCCCTGGTGCTTTCAGAGCTAAGGGGCCAACATGAAACCGATCTGTTTGTGATGTTTTGTATTCCGTCCTGTGATTGTCCTGTATTCACCCTGTCTAGTTTTTGTTTGTTTCAAGGGGTGTCTACGGTGGTTTTCATCCCAGTTCCACCAATTGAACTGGCATGCTGTCATGTGAGTGAAATAACCTTAAGTACGACATTTAAACCCCAATCAATCAATCAAACAAACCAACATTAACCAGGACTATGTTTCTGTGGTCCTTCTTTTCCCAAAGCTGCAGTTTGCTTTAAACAGTAGATTGTAGATGGTACTGTCTCAAATCATCATTTTTACAGAAACAGGGTGTCTCATTTTACTGTTACCCTATCTTTCCCATGTTAAACTTGACTAAAACGTGGTGTCTCAAATGGCTCCTTGGGTGTCTCAAAGACACGGAGACACCCCTCTGGCTAAAACTATGCTTCCCTCCCATTTTAATTTTTGATTTGTCGAATAAGCTTTTGTCCATATACATAATGGAAAAGTCACATCCCATTAAAATTAATTTTTGTTTTTTAAAATGTTTTGACCAAACAACAGAAATTCTTACAAATCTAACCTCAAAAAATGTCTTATCACTGATTAAATTGTGACCATTACTGATCAGAGTTTAATGACTTTATCTGCTGTTTCAGATTAAGGAAGCCATAGATGTTTTAGATGTTTGGATGCTGAAGAATGACAGAATAAGACCAAATTATTATGTGTTTTCTATGCTCATCAGCATACTAGGAAAGGCAGGCTATACCAAGAAAGCTTTCTCAGTTTTTAACCAGGTCTGTACATAAATTAATTCTAGTTTACTGATTTATACTCATTAAAGGGCAAGAAAACAAAACCAAAAATCCACTGAGTTTGAGAAGATAGACCTGTTGACAGCAGTTATGAAGAATGATGGTTTGAACTTGTACATAACATGTAGATAGCTTTTATACTCCCTTTAGAGCCGCCCTCTGGCTAAGGTCAGTTTGTTTGAAGACTGGCAATGCTGTCTTTACCTAGCACAGGAGGAAAATTAACTTTCCAAAATTATTGAAATGCTTCACATCTTGGATGTGCTAGTGTCATTTATTGTTGGAATACACCGCAGTCATATGAGTGAAATACCCTTAAGGCCAGACAGGGTTCCTTAGGGGTATTTTTCAGAAATAATTAGAAATTAAATGCAAAAATGTTCTGAAATATGTACTAAGATGCCATTTAATAAAAAATAAAGTTTCAGAAATTTGTTCACACTGGTTGCTACGATAACGACATTTTGCAATCGACAAAAGTGTTGATGAAAAAATAAAATATATCCTAAACCGTTCATTTTTTTTTTTCAAAATTCTTTTTATTACATGTTTAGACATACAAGTGTTATAAAAGGACAGAAGGAATTTTACCTAAGTCATAGCACTTTTAAAAATGCCCACTTATAGGTAAAAGTTCATAAAACGATGTCAAAACTGAAAAAAAAATAAAGTCATAAAAATAAAAAACAATTTGTTGCTGAAGGTGCCATGTCTTGCCTTAAGCACAGCGTAAAACACCAATCAATCAATCAATCACTTTAGAGCCGATTTGGTAACTCATGTATGGTAGACTTTCCATGCCATACCATTTCAGTCTCTATAGAGTTGATAACTATTCAATAATTGTTAATCACCACAAAGGCAGTATGGCTCTTACTTAAATTGATAATAAATATTTAGAAAAGTGAATGCTATGAAGTCAAATATTAAATGGCATGACACATCTACTTTGCAAACATGTACTGACAGTGCTATATATTGAATATTTGAAGTGGTACAGGTGAAATGTTAGCATTCAAGTCCGGGTTTCTCTGTGATATTATGAGTGATTCTTTAATTAATAGTTTTTGTTTTGAATGGACATAGTCTAAAACAGTTTTCTCTGCGCTATTTGGGTCATGTCCAGTAAACATACAATGCTCACGAAATGAAGAGTTTTTGTATTGTGCTTTAGCCAGGTTGTGCTCAATCATATTTTTTCGGGTACGTGTCTTACAGTTTAGTTAAACCACTCCATTCCAAGGTTTCAATCATATGTTCGGATACGTGTCTTACAGTTTAGTTAAACCACTCCATTCCTAGGTTTCAATCATATGTTCGGGTACGTGTCTTACAGTTTAGTTAAACCACTCCATTCCAAGGTTTCAATCATATGTTCGGATACGTGTCTTAC
>JAQQZZ010145453.1:0-12880 GCA_030265115.1 Mopalia vespertina | reverse complement strand
AAGAAAGAAAGAAAGAAAGAAAGAAAGAAA
Organism: Mopalia vespertina; assembly: GCA_030265115.1. NCBI lineage: Eukaryota > Metazoa > Mollusca > Polyplacophora > Chitonida > Mopaliidae > Mopalia > Mopalia vespertina. The sequence goes on along the minus strand of JAQQZZ010145453.1, from coordinate 12,850 downwards.
GAAAGAAAGAAAGAAAGAAAGAAAGAAAGAAGAAGTGAGTAAAAAAAAAATAAAAAAAAATAAAAAAATCAGAAAAATGCGTTGTGGAAAACGGAAATCCGTTCAAAGCACATAGAAGTATAGAAGTCCATTGGAAGCACCAAACATGCTACCTTTTCTTAATAAAATTTGAATATTAAATTAATCGCATTTAATATGGGCAATAATTAAGTTCGTTTTTAACCGCAACAAAGAGTCAAGCATCATGCATTCAAAATTAAAGAAAACATAATCAATAAGTAAATGGAACAGCATGCGGAAAATTATTATATGTGTTATAAGCCACAACAAAAGTTTAATTCGAGTATAAAGGTTAATAGGTACGGTTAAGCTGCCTTAATTGATTTTAAATAATCTCAACACAAATGAAATACTCCTGTGAAATTAAAATGTCAATGTTTCGTGAATAATTTGCATACTTTGGGTAAGAGTTATTCAGTTCTATAGTTCATTGCAATACAATGGCAAATGGTTCTATATCAAATTGTTGAATATATTAATATAGTAATTGATTAACCCAATGTGATCATTCCCCGTTTACAGTGTTTCTAATTCTTGTGTATTGTTAAAGGAGTCCTTCTTCTGCATGAATCACACGCGTGCATGGAAATTTGCATTTTCGAAATTTAACGGTCGTGACATTTTTTGGATAAATTTAATCAGCACTACTTGCTGTGACAGTGGAATGTTTTGAGCTTCATTTGTACTTTCTATAAATACGGCTAAAAGACCCTTGGGGATCGCTTCTAAAACCAACCTGGGTCCTGTTCCTCAAAGCGATCTTAGCCCAAGTTCATCTGAATGGTCATGTCGACCAGTGATGCAGATATTGTGTTGTCATGGTAATTAAGATCAACTTAGGCTAATATCGCTTATAAGTACCCAAATAAGTATCGGTTATTAATGGTATATATGCGTCTTTTCAAGACAATGTCGCGTGGCTCTGATTTTTAGGATATATTTCAAAACATTTCCGATTATATAACGTAGAGCGTATTTAAATTTGTCAGCACCCATAACCTATTTGAATTCTGTCCAAGCTGGGTTAATGGGTTCTATTATATATATATATATATATATTTATTTATTTATTATTTATTTATCCGATGTTAGATCAACAGGACTAAATCCCAATAACAAATCATTGGAAAACTGGGTAGTAAATTTTACCCAGAAAACCCACGACCTTCCGCTGGTTGCTGGCATACCAACCCACATACGGTCCGCGGAATCGAACCCGCGGCCCCAGAGGTGAGGGGATATGTGGGCCAGAAGCAAATACACTCTCTAGAGCGTACACTCTAGACCACTCCGCCACGGAGGCCCCAGCTGGTTATTAGATTGAAGAGTGAAGATAACTATGAGACATATTAATGAAGAAAACTTTGAGTTAGACATGGCACTAACTGGCTTCCGTAAATTACACTTCATAGGCTGCAGCACATATTCCTATTCAAAGAATGGCTTACAGAAAGGTATATGGTAAAAAATGTGTCATAAACCATTTAACTGATGCTAAATCTTAAAATTTAATCTTAAATAATCATACAAATATTATTTTATATGTTTCAGCCCAGCAGTCAAGTTTTTATGGTTATACAAGCATGTTACCAGCGCGATACACACAGGCCGTGATGACCGGAGAAAGTAAGAACAACTCTCCATAGTGTTATCATATTATACTCACCATTCTGTAACCCATCATAAGATATAGTAAACGTTTCTCAATAGCGTATACTTTTGAGAGAAAAAATAATGGTGTTGTTAAGATTGACATAATATATAAGCTTTGAACGACATTTGACATTTTAACATATTTGACAATTTGACATAATATAGTTCGGGAAACAGTAGCCAATTTAAGAAGGCAATTGCTTTGTTTAAAAATAAAGCCACACAGAAAATAATGTCGGTATGAAACAATGCCATCCATAAAAAACTCTTCTTCTTTCAACTGTAATTCGACAGCTAAATGCCATTAAAAGAATATAGTATTTTCTAGTGTTTTCTGGTGGGGCGAAAACTCCAATTGGTAATTTGCTCTCGCAAGATTTTATCTATGTGCTTCCTGAACAAGCGGGATCTTTCAAGCCTCGTTGGTCATGTTTTCAGCCTGATTTTGTAGTTCATGTATGAGTATAAACAGAATTAGTATCATAATAGATCTTAGATAACCAAAATAGTTCCAAGCTACATGTTTGCATGTACACCAGGAGTCTGACGTCGGTATTTCTTTCTTCATGTTTTAAGATAACACCAGTCGTTCATTTTCAAAATGCCCTCGCGTAATCTCAGAGATCTCTGTCTCAAGGTGTTTTTAAGATCCTGTGTTATCAAATTGCTAAGCTATATATAAAAATTACAGGACAGGATACAAAACCAACCTTTATTAAATATATTTGGTCCGTGTTGGATATGCTGGAGAGTTCACTGGGCCGATATCAGTATATATAAACAAACAATGTCCGATCACCGCCTGTCTACATATAACTACAAAAACAAAAACAAATATAGATAATGGAATTGTATCTGTCTTGACGAAACTTTCAACCGTTGCCTCAAAGTCATGTTTGTCCCCACATGTATCAGGTTTTCTGAGTATTTATCCTAAAAATCAGTTTCCTCTGTATAATTAAACTGGAGTTTTATTAAATCGCCTTATAACAAATGCTTTGACCATATATATTTGGTGTTTTACCTGATGCAGGTGCCGCGGGGTTAGTAATCTCAATCAACAGAATGATCACAAAGACTATTCTCACCGATAAGAAAATCAACACAATGATCTTCTTCTGTCTGTCTATGGGAATACTGGTGGTGTGTTTTATCGTCTTTCACCTGTCCCGGCGGAGTCAGTTTGTCCAATATTACATCAAACAGTGCCAACTGACTCTGATTGTAGATGACCGTCGACCAATCACAACTGGGGGCACTTGTCCTGAAGAAGTAAGCTTAGTAAGCATTTTATAATATCCTCTGGTATGATGTTTGAGAAAAGTTTCTGAAAATGGCCAAAATGCATGTCGGTTTGAATGTACCTAAATTCCATACTCTAATTTCCGAAAGAAACGGGTGTCTACCGTTAGCGGGAATATTACTGCTGCTAGACGAATTGCTCTGGGGGAAGTCCTGGCATTATAAATCATCAAGGAATGCAATTGTCATTTCGCTTTTGGAATTTTCATCTTTTAAATAGAGTAATTAGCTAGCATGTTTGTGTTCACTTGATTATCCTACCAAAAATGCAAGGTAGCAATTTCACCGGGTAGACATAAAATCTTAAAAAGTAAAGCGAACAATTATTAACCCTACACGTCCCAAGTTGAAACTGTTATCTCTGGATGTCTTTCAACTGAAGGTTCAAATTATATGTATTTACATGTGTTTGTCGTAAAAATTTGAAAAGCCTCATTTTAAAGGCCCGCCTTTCTCCTACACTGTATTGCAAAATAATAATTTTGATAGTAAGCCGATATTTGCATGGGGATAGCTATGGTACAGCAGATTTGTTCTGGTGGTTGTAGCTGTACACACGGTTTTACAGCTCCATATACCATGTCCTGGTTTGGCTTCTCCATGTGGTTTGTTATTGTAACCAGTTACGAGACATGTGCTTTGTAATTGTCACCAGTTACGAGGCATGTGCTTTGTAATTGTTACCAGTTACGAGACATGTGCTTTGTAATTGTTACCAGTTACGAGGCATGTGCTTTGTAATTGTTATCAGTTACGAGACATGTGCTTTGTAATTGTTATCAGTTACGAGGCATGTGCTTTGTAATTGTTACCAGTTACGAGGCATGTGCTTTGTAATTGTTACCAGTTACGAGGCATGTGTTCTGTAATTGTTACCAGTTACGAGGCATTTAGCTTCTTCGCTCACCAAGCTGTCATATATATGATTGACATGACATTAAGAACAGATCAAAACAACAAACAATCTATCAATCGATCAATCAATAACCAATCAAACCAAGCGGCATCATTAAAACATAACCTTGATTAATGGACCTTCATACGGTAGTCTCTGCCGGTGATAAATGTTTCTAACTATAACACAAGACGGGCAATTGAAAAGTGTTAATTGATAAAGCTATTGATTATCAGAGAGAGAATGATAAACATAGTTATTGATTACAACTTCTGTGTTAGGTTGACATAGCAGAAAATGGCGGACGTTCCCGGTATGGCGTGTTGGCCATTCATTCACCGACGGCTTCCAATCACGGATCACCAGACCAAAGTGTTCTTCCGAATCAGCCAACAGCCGGCACCGGCAATGATCAATCTATTAAATTCCGCGGAAGGGGAGTAACATCTTATACTGGTATCTGGCAGGCAATTAAAAGTAAGATTTACATCTATTGTATTTGTTTACTTATATTTGATGTGTATAACATGGTATTAATTAACTGGTAAGAAAAAACCGTTCGTTCGACTTAGAACAGAACTACTAACAAGAGATAATTTTCATGGGTGGCAAGATCTGTGTTATTTCTAAGATATTGGGAATAGATAAAATGCTGATTTTCGCCTGATTATGAAAATCTTTACTTTAGCTTTGAAAAGTTTCGTAAAGCTGAGTTATCGGTATTCACAGTTTCACTACTCTACGAAGCTCACCGTAGAGCCGTGCCGCTTGCCATATTGCCCGTCAACACTGCATGTTCTCAGCAAAATTTTAGACAATCACCTATCAGCTCTTTCAAAAATAAGAATGAATTTTATTTCCGGCGTGACATCACGTAACCCCAATCCATTACGTGAACCTACGTCATTTACCGGATGCGCCATTATGAACTGCTATTAAAATACACATGAGCGCCTCCTCGCTCAGTGAAAATGTCGGACTTTATTTGTTTGTTTTTAATTATATTGTAAGCCTTTGACTTTATATTATACACCTTCGGTCCAATAATGAAAAGAAAATGTGCTGCATAGTATTTGAATTTGTTGTCCACACTCTGTCGATACTGTATGGATTAATCAAAAGTGTTCAATTCCTTTAAATAGTTCGTTAATCGAAACCCGCCCGGTCAGATAAGTGAAATTTATTTGTAAGTGGCAAAGGACCTGTGAAAGAAAAGTCACGTGTTCTTCTGATAACAAATCACTTTGTTTTTATTGTTCCAACTGTTCATATTTTAAGGGTATATCTATTTCAGACGGTTTATATTTACGTTACCTGGCCGCTAAGACTGTTTGGCCGTATATGCTGTCGATAGGAGTGGCCTATTTCGTGACACTGTGTTTATTTCCTGGAATCGAATCTGAAGTTTGGAGCTGTAGACTACACAGTTGGATGCCTGTAATACTGATGGCCATTTTCAACCTCTGTGACTTCATCGGGAAGGTAACGTCTATTCTTATATCAAACATATTGCGCTCAAACACATTAGGATATTATTCAGGTTATTGGATTAAAACCGTTGCCGTCTTACCTCCATAGTATATATAGTACGGCCATAAACCAATACCATGTTTTGTAGTGATAATTGGTAGATTGCCGTAGATTGTGCAGTCGTCATCCGACAACTTGCAACTGTATTAATACATTGGGACTAGCTAGGTAATGATGTGGTACAGCTACAGACCAATGTAGATCTTTTATTTTTATTTAGATCCACATAAAAATTACACATTTTTAAGCAGCTGGAGTTTTTCGTAAAAGTGGTGAAGAATATAGATCTTCGTCACGTGACAATGGCGTGGGTTTATCCCAAAATTGCAGTCAGTGTTAAATAGCTAGATGGTACTTGGTGGTTACCAAAATATCTGCAGTCTTTCTGGATCATAACAACATGTCTTCCAGAAGTCCCAGAACATATTCGATTGATACCAAAAAAGTGTGGTTTTTCGATAGAAATTTTGGCTGGTCTATCCTTATAGTGAATAGCGAACCACTAAAGGCGGTCTCACATTTTAAACGTTTTTTATGCACTGTCTATTATTTCGTGTAGATAAAATAATTTTCTATGCCCAAACATTTATGTATTTATGTTAAAGAAATATACAAAAAAGTATTATTATCCGATTTAAGCATTCAACAAGTTTATTGCCATCGGTGTATCTGTCTGTATTCTGTAGTCTATCAATAACTTGGACGAGCTTATTCAATATCAGCACGCCATATCACACTTTACACACAGGGCTTTAAATATAGATTTAATATTAAACCTATTTACAGCTGATTTTCTCAGATAGAGTAGAGCCAATATCGTTAAACTTCGATCTACCGACTGATATACAAGCGTGACCAAATAAAATCCGTATGTCTTCCCAAGTGGAGGCCAGATATATCAACGTAGACCATTGCAGTGACGCCAAAAGAGCAACTAGTGATTTAAGCACTACGCATAAAAGTTTTTGTGTTGGAAAATATTTGAAAAGCATGTGTATTTTCAGATTATAGCATCGGTACGATATGACTGGCCGACCTGTCACCTGGTGCTGCTCACATGTTGTCGATTAGTGATTGTACCTCTGATGATGATTTGTGCTACGCCTCGGTTAAATCCTATTCTCAACGGAGAAGGCTGGAGTATGGCGCTTTCGGGAGTCCTCGGCATCACGAATGGGTACTTCGGCAGTGTCCCCATGATCCTCGCGCCGGCCAAAGTACCAGAGGAACAAAAAGAACTAACAGGTACAGTTACGTCCCTTGGGATTTTTTGTTGAAAATGAATGTAAGCATGGACAGTACAGTTAGCTCCAGATGTTCCACAGATTGTGTGCCACATCGCTTTATTATCTTCAAGAGAAATTGGTAGGTCTCACATCCTGTTCTACCTAAACCAAAAGAGCTCTAACGAGAATTTCTCTACGACAATATCTTGAGATCTCTAGGTGGTGTGTATCAGTTGCGTTACCGGGTTCTGCTGTTCGTTGGTGTGTGAGGGACAACAGCGTCAGAGCGTATTCAAAAATGAGGGGGTGGGGTGGGGGGCCATCACAGCCCAGCGAAGTATAGATCTGTCTGGTAAGTTCTTAGAAATTTCAGGGTATAGACGAAACTATAGCTTTCAATAGGTGTATTTCGTTAATTTAGACTCAGATTTCCTCTCAGTTTAATGTGGAATATAGGCCCCTTATGCTGTTGACCATATATGAAAATTGTTTTAGTGCCAAGATATGGCTGTGTCAAACCCATACAACGATCATTGCACGTCATTGAATGATTCATTGATGTTATTAAATCCTAATAAACGAATAATTAGAGCTCAATGAACTTGTGGGGATAATTTAAGCGGCGAAGTAGATGTTATGCATACGGGGTATCATTTTGTATAAGCATTGACACTTTGTTCTGATCCACCATTCCCTCCTAATAGGCCTACACATGTATCAGGGAAATCAATTGTCTCATCCAGACCGTGTTCTGCAAACATGTTTTGATCGGTTGGTGTCCTTGGGAAGACATGTAGGCCTACGTTTTTTCGTATCCCATTTTGATGCAATCTTCTGAAACGTCAATTCTGATGGCACAGTGGTAAGAGAGGGGGGAGGGGGGAATGTTAACCAGCATACACATCGCTGAAACGTCAATTCTGATGGCACAGTGGGAAGAGAGGGGGGAATGTTTACCAGCATAAACATCGCTGACCATCTTTCCCCTACTACATAATGTTTTTCTTGGTTTGCAGGTAACATAATGATGCTATCATATAGTGTTGGTCTGACTGCAGGCTCAGCTATTGCTTATCTCCTGGATGACTGGCTCGGACCTCAGTTGACAATGAATCCCTGTCAACCATTGAACATTACACAGTCTCACAATATGACGATGATATCTTTTTGAGACGTGAAAAGAAGACCAAAATAAATAAATTGTGATTAGTGAACATTATTCATCAAGTCATGCTACAAGACAATGAAACATCATGATTGTCATGATCTAGCTAACGAAATTTTTAATTAAATGAAATTTGGCCATGTACTGAACAATCGGAGATATGGATGTATGTCTCATTTGCGCAATACAGTACTGTATTGTCGGCATGCTCAATTTGTATTATGTCCGTGTGTATATATGGAAACCTACTGACTATTCCAGCTACAATAAGAAAGTATTTCTAACTAATCCCTTCAGTACTTCCTAGATTAGGACTTTACGGTTATCTGTTATAAACACGGGAGAGTTCCAAACTGAACATGTGACCAACCATATTGCCGGACCATCCTCGTGCTTATCGTGGTACTACTCAGAGTGGTATTAAATGACCAGTTTCAAGGCAATCACGCTGAAGTCAATCAATTGCCGTTGTTATATAGGCAATCACCTGGCTCCTTGTTGAAAACGCCCCCCTTCGGGTCTTCTTTTAGCTCTGGGTTTACGGCTTTCAGATTTAGTTGCAATTTAGTGAGCCATCAGATTATAATATGACCATTTAAACAAATACTAAATAGCATGTAGACATAATTCAGACTCATAAAATTGCAATAATGTCCGACGTCACAGCTCAAAGTTAAAGCTTACTGGTCCCGCATCTTCAAATGTTTCAGAGCTTGTTCATTACCGAAGTATCCAAGCTGCTCTGCCTATTAAAAAATAACTGTTGGTATCTGATTGACAAAATGTGAAAATATCACATGACTATATTCCAAGGTTAATACGACGATATGAGGCGTTCTCCGAGTAATCCCTAAAATAAACCCAGCCTTAAATAGTGACATAAAATCTATATATTATTCTAACAAATATTCAGTTACTTTTACAAATTACTTCAACGCACATTGAAGCATTTCCAGGTGAACATGGTTGGTTATGTAGAAGTAATAAAAGCGGTTGTGAAACGAAATGTGCCGAATTAATTCTCATTTCATATGTGTTTTTGAACTAGAATAATTCGCCTAGGTAAATACCGCTTATTGTATGTCTACATCAGTGGACTGAACGTCAACGTGTAGGCCTAGTAAGAATATCTCGACCTTAGAATTACAGGGTTCTAACTAACAGTTTGGTCAAAAATGAGTTTTATAGTGGATAATGTTGGGATTACAAAGGTCTATCTACTAGCAGGAGAGCATTATGTAAAATTCGTCGGTCTTATGTCCAAAACAGAATTACAAAGTTCCAATTCACTAATGGGCACCTTCTAAAAAAACAGGGTTCTATCTGCAACTTTCCACCAATGCCTCATTGGTGGAAAGTTGCAGATAGAACCCTGTTTTTAGCTAGGAAGGTTAGGTTTAGCTAGGAAGGAAGTGTTAAGAGGACCAGTGCACAAGTAGCAATTGAACTTTGCAAGCGATTTTCTCAAAACGACCAAAATGTTAGTTAGAACCCCGTAATTCTAAGGCTGCGGTATGTCGACTGTGTTTAAATGAGTAGAAGTTGCCTTTAAAGTCTTAGAGGGTGGTTGCGAGGAACTTCTTTATGGGTTTTGCACGAAAGACATCGGCGATGGAAAATCGTCATTTTAGTGAAATACACCTGAAGACAACTTGTATAAATCTTAATAAGGCTAATAATGGAGTTTGAACTCATATTTTTCGTTATACATACTCGGGACTAGGGGAGAGGGACTTGATACATCAATACAGGTACTTTAATTGGTTTATTGATTGAAAAAGACTTTATGCATTGACCAGATAGACTTGTTTTATTGGTTAGAGTGATTTTATACATTGGTCAAAGAGACTACCAACATTGGCAAGCTAGATGTGGTACATTGATGAGAGAGACTTTATGTGGTACATTGGTGAGAGAGACTTTTTGCGGTACATTGATGAGAGAAACATTGTACACAAATTCCAGGGATTTGAATTGGTTTACTGGTGAAAGAGACTTTGTGCATAGATCAGATAGACTTATTACATCGGTGAGAGGGACTTGGTACATTGGAGAGAGGGATTTTATACATTGGTTAAAGAGATTTGGGATGTTCGCGAGAGAGACTTGGCACATTAACAGAAGGGTTCTGTCACATTCGTGGGACTGACCTGGTACAAGGATTCGGAACACTGATGACAGGGGCTTAGTACATTAGTTTTGTCACAGGCAACTGGTACAGTCATTGGACGCCCCATTCCCAAACAGCATGTTAAACATAGATTAACATACTACCCGTTAGAGGCAACCATTGCAGACGTTGCATTAGAGAAATACGCTTAACCTAGGTTTACTGTTTACTAACAAGCATGTACAAACTTGAATGACTTGACTAAGTCACAGAAATTGACACCTAATTGAAATTGATAATAAATGATAATTTTTGTGTCTTTTAGAAAAGTGAAGATTAACAGTATTTTCGTTATTTTGGGATAACACTTCCTTAGTTTGAACAGATTCTAGTTCAGGAAATTGTGCATGTTGAAACCCGTCCGGGAATCGAACCCACGACCCTCACAGTTAGGCACCGAATCGCCAGCAGTAAATGCCGGCCACCTAGACCACTCAGCCACCCGGCCTTCTACGAAATTAATAGAAGGTTAGTCAGCTGGAGTCTAGGTAGCGGACATTCACGACCCCTCTAACAAAGCTCCCAAAGCTTAAAGCAAATTATAGTTTTTGGCAGAGTTGTCTAGGTGGCCGTAATTTACTTCTGGCGATTTGGTGCCTAACTCGGAGGGTCGTGGGTTCGATTCCCGGACGGGTTTCAAACTGCACAATTTTCTGAACTAGAATCTGTTCAAACTGATGGCGTTTCAGTGCCTAACTCGGAGGGTCGTGGGTTTGATTCCCGGACGGGTTTATGAACTAAAATCTCTTCAAACTAAGAAAGTGTTATCCCAAAATAACGAAAATACTGCTAATTGAAGTTGCCTTGAATTTGGATGTGAACTTAATTCGAATTAATTCACGTTTTGAGCTGAAAAGATAATAAAAAAATATCAAACTATAGGAATTAATGGCATATAACTTGTTTATTGAAACAAGCCACAATGGAAATGTATATAAAGGGTTTAGTTAAATCCAGGAAGAGTGGAATAATTCTCCTCAGGGAAGATTCGTATATGAGTTTAATCGCTCAGTTTCTAATCGTCTTGATGTTTCTCTACCTTGAAGGAAAGTCGATGTCCTATGTGCCCGGATGAGATCAGGTCACATAACCCTTACCATCAATCTCAAAGGATTTACCTTGCATGACACTGTCTGGTGTGATAATTGTATGGTTGGCAAAACATGTTTTGTTTCTATGCCCAGCGTACACTGCTGAGCGGTGTCAGTTTTATGCTGATCTACAATGCATAGGTGTCCTTAATCCTACGATGGGTTGTATTTTCAACCCGAAAAAATTATAATAAGGTGTTTGGATTAACAATAAAATTGTTGTTCGACACACATCGCTTCAAGCTATTCTAATTAATAGTTAAAGAACATTACGTTCCACTCTGCTTGCTGCATACGTACATTATAATATTCTTAATTTAATAGTCATTATTTATTGGTATTGTTTTGGCGCACACCATTCGATAGAATGGAGCCGCCACTTAAACAAATAAACAACAACAATTACAACAAGGGTTCTCAAATAAAAGTCCTAAATGAAGCGATTTGAACGATAGGCAAAATGATATACCCACTGTTGGAGGTTGGCCTGTTTTTTTACCGAACAGTAAACAACCGTAGTCTAAGGGGCTCAGGCAATAGACTTTGTGATATTTGCTGTCGGACAAAAAGAAATGTCTGCCATGTCTCCCATGGGCGTCTTTGTCAGTCACAATTAATATATTGCAAGTCCCAAATAAAGTGTCACAACATACAACGTTGACGATGGCAATTGTTAACTTGTGTTCGTTTTACACAACGCTCCTGTTGTCTGTACATTTTGTTTCAATGTTGCGCCAGAGAAAGCGTACGAAGCCGTTAAAGGTATTCCCAAATGGGTTTTAAATCAGATTGAAAGTGACTGAATAACAAAGATAATACTATAAACTATCTGTAAAATAAATCCCGTATTTTTCCGACGCTTACAATTTGTTTCTTTCACATACAAACTTGCGACTTTTCATGCAAGTCATTTGAGCTGTGACGTAGGCAGGGGTAAATCCATTCGGAACAGTCTGTGGCGGATAATGACGACTCCAAACCGGAGATACACGAAGGGTTGCTATATAAGGAAATTCAAAATGGCGACAAGCAACTTTAGCGAATGTTCTAAAGCGAACTCTTCTTCAGATAGCCAATTTAGCGATGGTAATTTATCTAATGACCAGATTTTTTTTTATGAAAATGACGAGCAAATGCCTGATGCGAATGGTGGAACAGAAACAGATTGCCAGCAATTCGCATGGTAATTATCCACAGATCGACGATGGTGACACGAATAATATTAAAATATATCCAGAATAAATACTTTAAATTTTGAAGAGGATTGAATATTTCTTACTTTATCAAGCTCGCAGTCCTCACAGTTTCATAAAGTTTGACATGATTTTATCTTTCACCAAATACAACGCTACACAAAAATTCTGTATATATTTATGGATGACGCAAAAACAGTGAACTGCTCGGGGCAAAAATCTGGAAAAATTGGCGGTGAGGTTTCTATAGATGCCAGTCACTTGGTGAATTCCCCTGGTGACATCACTCGTGAATCACTGAGCTGTCACTCTTAATAGAAGTCAGATGTTCGAATCCCGGTGGAAACCCGAGAGGAAACCTCAACACCCATCGTGTGACTCACTCATATACCTGATGGTCACAGGCGGACTTGATTAAGCTGACACGCTAACTACTAAGCCTCGACTGCGGTCAATTTTGGTCAGATGACATCATTTTGATGAGTTATGCTTAAATAAGTCCACGGGCAGGTTATTGGATGTTTCAGTTTGAGAGTTGACAGGTTTATACATGCGGACACATTCT
>JAQQZZ010145442.1:0-12880 GCA_030265115.1 Mopalia vespertina | reverse complement strand
ATAACGGCCAAGGAGTAGGCATTTTCCCAAACACGGTACACCGAAAAATAAAAGCAGAAAAAACTGGTAATATGTATTTCTGATCTATTTTACGACAGGTTTACCTCTTTTATGCTCAGTTCTTTGAAGTAATTAAATCTTTTTTTTTTTCACAATTTGTTTATAATATCAAATTGAACCTTTCTATGTATGTTTCGCAAATAATAATGTATATATATTGTAAAATATACCAGTTTTCTATATTAGAGTATCCTTAAATGTTTACTGACATATTAACCTATTATTGTGCAGCATGTGTGATTTCAATGGATATCCCATTTTCTGTTAATCTAAATAATCCTGAATATTGGCCGATTTGTTAATCTAAATTAATTGCCTTGGCCTCCTTGCTTGATTCGAACTCGTGTCTCTGGCTATAGATATGTATATAGTCTTTACTCAGTCTTACCTGAATCCTGCCTCCTTGACTATCACATGACCATGGGCCGAAAAATCGATTTAATACGTTGTTATCATTTAATATTAAGGCCCTGTAGACATGGCTTAGTGGTTAGTGTGTCGGCCTACCAATCCTACTTCGATGTGCCTTCCACTAGTTGGAGTCTGTGTGTCGACCATCAAGTATATGCGAGCGAGTGACACGATGTGGCCCCGGCAATCACGGGGTTTGTTTTTACTAGGTTTCCTCTCCGTTTTCCATCGAGTTTAGGCAATGGACAGTGTGCAATGGACAATCCGTCGTCATACAAGTGAATAATCTTGAGTATGATGTTAAACCCTTATCAAACAAACTCACAAGAAAATCATTTATAACGTTAGGTATGTCTTGTAAAATAGCTTAGTAACATCAACACCATGCAGCCAAAACCCAACAAAGACCAAAATTTTCTTAAAGGTCTACAAACAAATCTGACTCGACTAATAACAATCAATTTTTTGCGATAATTAAATCAATTATTTGCTTCAAAATATACATATCTTTTAACACGCGAATTGAGGGTATCTAAAATTAGTTTATCTGACATACAGAACTTTAATAAAGACGCTGACATTAGAATACATATATATTTCTAACTGTTTGTGCACAATTATTCAAATAAAGTAAGTCTTTGAGGACGACATTAAAAACGACCATAGTAGCACGGCTGATAAGACTCAACATAAAGTGTACATACATCGTCGTGTTGGATAAATATCAAACCATAAAATAATATTCTATTAAAGCTTAAACTTGGATCCGGAAAGTTGTGCCAGTCAATCTGCGTCAAAGCTAGACTAATCTACCATGTAGTCGCATGATGCCAAATGGTCTAACGGAGACAGTTGTTGATCAAATTGTAAGTAAAGACCGCCAAATCCGTTCCAAAAGATTCTCACTTATAGATGTCATCGCTGTGAGATGTTTCCAGTTTTCTACAGGAGCGACTCTTGTAACCGTAATACAGTCTGAAGTTGTGGGCTATCACCGGGATGGGGAGACTAATCATCACAAGGCCCACGACGACACAAACGGCTGCCACCAAGTATGTTAACACTTCCGTTGGCACAACGTCACCATATCCAACAGTTGTCATGGTAATAAGGGCCCACCAAAACGCAGTAAAAATATTGCAATTGTCACTGCCGCCCGACAGCTGTGCACAGTAAAATAAAATTCCAAATATAATGATACCAATTGTGACGAAAATTGACAAGAGCCAAACTTCCCGGAAGCTGGCTCTTATGGCGTACCATAGATCACGAACACCTCTGTAGTGGCGCGCAGCACGAAATATTCTCAATATTCCAATAATCAAAGACAGATGATAGAAAATTTTTACAACAGTTTCGAAACTTTTCCATTTCTCGCTGACAAGATCGGATATTTGGAGATATAATAGCATGGCGATGCCGCTGCCACTGGAGAAAATATAGGCAAGATCAAATATGTTCAGAACACATGTGAAAAATCGCCATTTCATTGGACAAACATAGATTCGCAGAAATACAAATACAAACATCACACTGATACAACAAGCTTCAATAATAAGGAAAATCATGAAAGAACGGGATACGGCTATTGTTGAGATAAGCCACTCCTCAGCAGAAACGTTCTTTATCATCTGTGATTCGATGTCCTGCCTACCGGTAGTTATGATATACGAGTTGGCACATGCGTTGGCCAGGGAAAGCAACACAATACATAGATAGATAAAGAGGACAGCCTGGAGAGAAATAAAAAATGATTAATTAATACTGGAATAACATTACCTAAACTTTAATGCGAACCTTTTTACATAACATTTGCATACAGAGCAAGCTGCGTGTAACTAATTTCTCTGTATGATTACATATACTGCCATGTTTTTTAAAGTAAATCCGGTTATAGAGAGGCAGGTAGCTGCATGATAACATACGTATGGCTACGTTATTGATAATGCTGGTTATCAGAGACTGGGTTTTCAACCATGTGGTCGTCATCGGTCTCTATCCTAAACTGAATCATAAATCTCGTATACCATCGTACACCGGACAGCAGCATTATCATTATAAACTGAACTCTAAACTCCGGGATCGAAAATTGTACATCTACATTTTCCTTATCAGAAATAAGAGACCATCTTATTAAGAACTATAAAAACAAGTCACTTAGCTTAGAAACCGTGTGCCAAATTCTACTTGTGCTTTATATATTTGATATTTCTGTACTGTAGCTCAGATTTCACTGTAGAGTTATCTGTATTTTGTGTTGTTTTCTGTAGATTTTGTATAAAGGTTTATATATGTAGATATATTCTGTAGTAACCATCACTATGTTATACGGTTTAAACATTCCAGCTATTATGCATGGTATATATCACTTTATTCACAAGATTGTCCCATTTTGAATGGCTTCGGAATCAAGCATTTCCTTGTTTATTTTCAACTCAGGCCATAGACATGGCATAAGAGCAACCGGACCTTTGTAACAATACAAATCAGATGGCCGTTATATTCATGCAAAGCTTTACACATTTTGACAGTTTACGTTGTGCAATAATATTATTGCATTGAAATAAACAACGTAATTTGAACACACTGGGTTTAACGTGACAATACATTGGTAAAAAACGACTTATGTATTCTTTAACGTGTTCACATAGGGTCAAGTAACAGTACTCATATCCAATGTGTTTATTGTACAATTTACAAATGCGATGAGTTCTGGGGGTGTTTGACCATCGACCAGTATCTATAGGTAAGTGATGATTGGGTGTGGGGGATTTTAACAGGCATGTTGCTTCAGTAAACGGCAAGTTATGAAGATAGAATTCAGGTTTAAATTCTGTTTTAATTCCTTTATAAAGCGTTCTTTTGGTAGAGTTGCAGATATCATTGACCCACGACTGTAGAAGCCGGTCCGTTATTGATTGATTGATTGATTGCGTATAAGTTATTTAATAAAGCGAGTTTGGATAGTAGAACTAATAGGAAATTTACCCAACTCTCCAAAAACTATGTAGCTTGGGGTTGATGATGTGAGATTTAACATTTGTTTCAATAGTTTACAATGAAACGAATCCAAAATACGGCAATTCTCGAATCCCCATACTTCGCATCCATACATTAAAATTAGTATTATTGATTGGTAAAACAGTTGCAAGATACAATATATGCAAACAATCCACATATAAATAGATAATAGTCAACTTTAATTCAGCTTAACATTATGTTGTTGTTGTAGTAGTAGCAATAACTGATCACAGTATAATGGTAGTTAAATCAGTTAACTCAACGTTGTAGTTTTGTAGAATTTAGTTTACATCGATAAGCCAAATGGTTAATTGACATCTTTTCAGTAGAACGTAGATAATCATTGTTACAAATTCTCCAAATTAATTATTATTTTGCATATCTAGTTACGCTTGTTATTTTGTTATTTCAGTCAATCGGGAAAAGTAAAAATATAAAAGATCTGGACACGGTTCAGAATAAAGATTGCTTAAACACCGCATTGGCGTTGCTTCGATTCCTTCATCTATTGACGTTTAAGCTATGAAGGACAGGATTCAGGCCCAATATGAGTACAGATAGCGAGGCAGAAAAAATGGAAACGAAAGACACAGAACAAAGAACACGACAACCCACAGAGAAGGGACTGTTGTTCTGGCAAGACAACAAAAGACGGTCACTGGAATCATTTGTTAAAAAATTAAAGAGTATAGAAAGAGCAATTGAACAATTAATATGTGATCATGCCAGCACTTCAGAAGTAAAATCAAAGTATTCAGTATGGTTGGCCTTCTATGAGGAGTTTTTTGAGTTAAAAGTTGAGTACACAGAATTATTTCTAAAAGACCAAGATACAACATCTGGCTTTAATGAAGAATCAAATGAGCTAAACAATTTTAAAGAAAGAACAGAACAATGGTTTTTGAGCGAGACACACAAACAATGAGTAGATTATAAAGATGTCAAAGAATATGACAGTGTATCTCAAAGATCAAAAGGTAGAAAAAGTTCAAGTTGTGATTCGAAAAAATCAAGTTCAATCTTGTCCGCTAAATTAAAGGAAAAGCAGAGAATAGCGGAATTACAGGCTAAAGCTGCTGCTATGGAGGAGGTAAAAACTTACAGTTTGAAAGGCTTAAAATGTCGTTTGCAGAAGAGAACTTAAAATTAGGAACTGAAATGGCAGTGTCAAATGCCAGAGCTAAGGTCCTAGAAGAATTTGATGAAAGTAATACAGAACAAATATATAGAACACCGATTGATACACAATCAGCTAAAGATAAAGTTAAACCTGTAGCTAAGGTGAAATTAGAACAATCACATCAGCAAATAATTACTCCGCTTAATCCAGACTCACAACCATTCTTTCCACCACGAAGATATAAAAACATTATTCAAAGCACCAGAAACCGATATATACAGCCCTCAGTCACAAGCACAGAACTGTCAAAGTAATAAACCTGAACAATCTCAACTCGCGGAAGATGCCTTGTTTAATATTGCTCAACACTTGAGGAAGCCTTTGCCTGAAATTAAGAAGTTTTCTGGAGACCCACTAGAATACCGTAAGTTCATGAGGCAGTTCGACACTAAAATTGTGGTTAATTCTACCAGTGATGACGAAAGGTTGAACTATTTAGAACAATTTACAAGTGGCGAGGCAAATAAGATTGTGTCCGGTTTCAGTTACTTGAGCGGCAAACAGGGCTATCCAGCTGCAAAGGCGGAATTGGAAGAACGTTATGGTAGAGAAAATGTTCTTGCTTCTGCATTTGTGAAACGGGCTGTAAATTGGCCAACAATAAAAGGAGACAACTTCAAAGGACTTGATGATTTCGCAATTTTCTTAGCTGAATGTAACAATGCTATAAAGTGTATTAGTGCAGTGAAAATCCTTGAGTTTCCTGATAACATCAAGATACTCGTCTCAAAATTGCCCTATAACTGTCATGATAAGTGGCGAAATGTTGTGGACAAGACCAGATCACAAGGCCAGGAAATTAAATTTCAACAATTGGCAGAATTTGTGAAAACTGAGGCGAGAAAGGCAACAGATCCAACTTTCGGCAAAGAAGCAATGACAACTTTACAGAACCCAGATAAATCAGTAAATTCAAAACAAAAAGGGTTATATAAAGGCGGAAAGTCCAGCTTTGTGATTAAAACATCAGAAGCAGAATATGGTGATAACAAGGGAGCTAATAAACAATTAGAAGGACCTTCACACAACATTGAAGTTAAATCAAGCAATTTTACAAATAAACCATGTGATTATTGTCAGAGCACACAGCATATTTTTCAGAACTGTGATAAATTTAGAGAACTGGCAATTAAAGAACGTGTACAGTATGTTAGAACAAAGGGTTATTGTTATGGCTGTATGAAACGTGGACATAGAAAAGACGATTGTCGCTCTCGCGCTACTTGTACAATCTGTCCCGGTCGTCATCCCAGAGCACTACATGATTCAGAGTGGAAACCCATACAAAGAGATCATCAAGCCGTACCTGTCAAAGCTTATTCAAATTTTAGCAAGCCTTTGTCTACAGGGGCCGGAGATGGGCTATGTACGATGGCAGTAATTCCTGTAAATCTGAGAATCAAAGACACAACAAAAGTGATAAGTACTCTCGCGTTCCTTGACCCAGGCAGCAGTGCTACATTCTGCACTGGACAGCTAATGCGAAAACTTGGAGCAGAAGGGGCCAAAGTAAAAATAACACTTGACACTATGGCAGCTCCAGTTTCCATAAATACTTATGCTGTTTCAGGCCTTGAAATTTGTGATACTGAATTCAGCAATGTTATACAGTTACCAAAAGTCTACACTAAAGACAGAATTCCTGTAACAAGAGATCACATACCAACACAAAATGACATCTCAGAATGGCAACATCTTAAAGACATAAATCTGAAAGAAGTTAAGGACAGCATCGGACTTCTTATCGGCAACAATGTTGCCGATGCATATAGACCATTAGAAGTACGTACTGGTCCCAGAGGCAGCCCATTTGCAACACGCACATTACTTGGGTGGGTTGTGTGGAGTTTAGTGCGTCAACCGGAAGTCGAGGACAGTTGTAAATTGTATTCAGCAAATAGAGCTAATATTTTGGATGTTAGTGAAATAAATGAACTGAATAAACTAGATGCTGCTGTTCAAAAGGCAATTAACATGGACTTTCCGGAAAGGGCTTCTGATGAAAGAAAAGAACTGTCACAAGAAGACAAACGGTTTCTTGAAATTGTTGATAGTTCCATGAAGCTAGTAAATGGACACTATGAAATGCCATTACCATTTCGACATGACAATGTACAGCTTCCTGATAATAAAGACCAAGCACTCAAAAGACTGAATAGCCTCAAGAATAAAATGAAAAGAAATCCAGATTTCCATAAGGACTATTGTGAATTTATGTCGGGCATTCTTGCTGAAGGATATGGGGAAATCGTACCAGAGAGTGAAATAGAGAGAACAGATAATAAATCTTGGTACATTCCTCACCATGGTGTGTACCATCCAAGGAAGAGAGATAAGATAAGAGTTGTATTTGATTGTGTAGCTCAATACATGGGTATTTCTCTGAACAGTTTATTGCTTTCTGGGCCCGATATGACAAACCACCTCCTAGCAGTCCTCTTGAGATTCCGGCAAGGCAAAATAGCGATAATGGCGGATATCAAGTCAATGTTCTTTCAAGTCATGCTTCCATCTGATGACCGTGACGTCCTACGCTTCTACTGGTGGCCAGATGGGGATTTCTCTAGAAAACCAACTGTATACAGAATGAGAGTGCATCTATTTGGGGCCATCTCTTCACCCAGTTGCTGTAACGCTGCCCTGAGACGCACAGCCAAAGACAACAAAGGTAACTATTGCGAAAGGGCATTGGAAACTGTAACTAAAAGCTTCTATGTTGATGATTGTTTAAAATCTGTTGATACCGAAGAAGAGGCTATACAATTATCAAAAGACGTTACAGAGCTTTGTCAAACAGGAGGGTTTAATCTCCACAAATGGACCAGCAACAGTCCCATCGTTGTTAAGGCCATACCAGTGGAACAACGAGCTAAGGATTTAAAACAGATTGATCTTGATAAGGAGACTTTGCCAAATGAACGTGCACTTGGTGTATATTGGGCGGTTGAACAGGACACTTTTGGATTTAGCATCAAGATACAAGACAAACCAGCAACAAGGAGAAATGTCTTATCTATTACAAGTTCTATTTATGACCCAATAGGTATTTCAGCACCTTTCACATTAACAGGAAAGCAACTACTTCAAGAACTCTGCCGTCAAGGTATGAATTGGGATGAACCGATAACTGGCCACAATCTTCGGATATGGGAGCAGTGGATTGCAGACATACCCGACCTTCAAAACATTTCACTTACCAGATGTTATAAATCTCCAAGCTTAGACGAAGTAACTCAAAGTGATCTACATTTATTCTCTGATGCCAGTGAAAAGGGTTTTGGGGTTGTTGCTTATCTAAGGTTTGTTGATAAGCTGGATAACATACACTGTTCATTTGTGATGGCAAAGTCACGTGTTGTTCCTTTAAAGAAAATAACTGTACCAAGACTTGAGCTAACTGCTGCAACTCTCGCAGTTAAGCTTAGCATAATGATCCAGAGAGAACTAGAACTGCCTGTAGAAGCCACATTTTGGACGGACAGCATGTCTGTATTGCGATATATTCGAAACGAAACTAGCCGATTTCAGACATTTGTTGCCAACAGGATTTCACTTATCAGAGATGCCTCTAAGCCGGAGCAGTGGAAATATATTGAATCGCAGTTTAATCCTGCAGACCCTGCTTCCAGGGGTCAAAGAATGAAAGACTTCTTAAGAAATGAAACATGGTTCAAAGGACCTGCATTTTTATGGCAACCGGAAACTACTTGGAAAACTCAACAAATAGACATCAGCTTACGTAATGATGACCCTGAGTTGAAAAAGGTAGTCACTTCAACACTCTGTTCATCTGAGAATCCACTTGACAAACTTGTGGCTTCCTGCTCAAGATGGTGGAAATTAAAGAGGATTGTTGGCTGGATTTTGCTTGCAGTATCAAATCTAAAGAAGTGGGTCAAATCAAGAAAACAGATGGAAACGGATGTTTTACTCCAACCTAACACAGCAAAGGGTAAAGCACTGATTGAAAGTCGCATGAAAGACTTGAAAAAACCCAACTTATCAGCTTTTCTTACAGACGAGCTTCTCAAAACGTCTGAAAAGGTCATCATACGTTATGTTCAAGCCAAGCATTTCAACGAAGAAGTAGAAAACCTGACTACTGATACAAATTTGTCGCAGAAAATGAAGAAAACCAGTTCAATTCGCAGCCTTGATCCATTTGTTTTGGATGGAGTTCTACGCGTTGGTGGAAGAATAGAACGATCTGGATTGCAGTTTGGTTCCAAACATCCTGTACTCCTTCCAAAGAATTCTCCAGTGTCGAGATTGATATTAGACAACGCCCACAGAAAATCACGAAAAAATTATATTTTGGCTGTTACAAGAGAAAGGTATTGGATTGTTGGTGCCAGCAGTATTTTGAAGTCCATGTTGTCAAAGTGTGTGACCTGTCGGAAATACCAAGCCAAATCTGGTGAACAAAAAATGGCCAGTTTGCCCACAGATCGCTTAACACCAGAGGAACCACCATTTGCAAGAGTGGGGATGGATTTCTTTGGTCCATTTATGGTAAAACAAGGACGGTCTACAGTTAAAAGGTACGGAGTTGTATTTACGTGTTTGGCAATAAGAGCTATCCACTTGGAGTTGGCAGCTTCCATGGATACCAATTCTTGCATAAATGCTATCAGACGATTTATTGCCAGAAGAGGATCGATTAAGCTTATCAGATGTGACAACGGATCGAATCTAGTTGGTTCCAAGAACGAACTTCAAGAAGAAATCTGGAAATGGAATCACGCAAAGATTACAGCAGAATTACAACAGAAAGGAATAAAGTGGGTGTTTAGTCCGCCATTAGGGTCCCATTTCGGTGGATCGTGGGAAAGAATGATACGGAGTGTTAGAAAAATACTCTATTCCCTCCTGCAAGAGCAAATGGTTAAGTTGACTGATGAATCCCTGCAGACTTTATTCTGTGAAGTGGAGGCTATTGTTAATAGCAGGCCTCTTACAGAGTTACCATGTCACCCAAGTGACATTAAAGCGCTGACACCAAACGACCTACTGATGCTTCAATCTGGAGACAGTCTTCCACCTGGAATATTTGATTCCAAAGACACCTATGTCCGTCGTCGTTGGAGACGTATTCAATATCTTGCCGATGTATTTTGGAAAAGGTGGACAAGAGAATACCTGCCCTCCTTACAACAACGACAACGATGGATTTCTCCTCGTCGGAACTTGTGTGTTGGTGATCTAGTTCTCTTGGTCGACAACATGCCAAGATTATCCTGGGCACTAGGTCGTGTTATTGATGTGATAAAAGACTCTAAGGGTTTTGTGCGTATGGTGACAGTTAAAACGAAGTCTTCTACCCTTGTGAGACCCATTGACAAATTGTGCCTTATTCTTGAAAGTGACTTTGAATCCCCAAATATGGATAGTAAATGAAGGTTCTGATAGGACTGTGTTAGGGTCCCGATAGGACTGTGTTAGGGGTTCCGATAGGACTGTGTTAGGGTTCAGATAGGATTGTGTTCGAGTTCCTAAAGGACTTTGAGGACTTTTAAAGGACTGATTTTGCCCTTTTTTATTTTAAAGTTAGATATGAAATTGTTACTTGCATATTTCACAATTTAGAGGCCGGAATGTAGAGGGCAAAATTACTCAAGTATGCGTATTCATTGTAGTTCAAGGGATATAACTCTTGGCTGACTGTTCGCGCTAGTTCTCAGTCGGCTCTTGGAAAGCTAGCCGCGCTTTGAGCTCGATCAGCCAGTATGGCTCAAACCAACTCTTAACTGATAAGTTATTTATTGATAAGTTAGCCTCTTTGCTAAATTAATAGTTTTGGCCGCGTACGGAAGTCTACAAACGGTAATATATGCAAACAATCCACATATAAATAGATAATAGTCAACGTTAATTCAGCTTAACATTATGTTGTTGTTGTAGTAGCAATAACTGATCACAGTATAATGGTAGTTAAATCAGTTAACTCAACGTTGTAGTTTTGTAGAATTTAGTTTACATCGACAAGCCAAATGGTTTATTGACATCTTTTTCGGTAGAACGACTACGTAGATAATCATTGCTACAAATTCTCCAAGTTAATTATTATTTTGCATATCTAGTTACGTTTGTTATTTTGTTATTTCAGTCAATCGGGAAAAGTAAAAATATAAAAGATCTGAACACGGTTCAGAATAAAGATTGCTTAAACACCGCATTGGCGTTGCTTCGATCCCTTCACAATCTAATAACTGTTTTATATGCTTGAGAAAGTTGCGTCAAAAATAAATGAGAAGTGGCCATCCATATAGTGTTTTCCCTGTTTAGTTATTCAGCTTCTAAATGCAATTCAAAGATGTCATAGACTTTACCCTTCAAAGCTGACAACATCAACATATGCGATATTATTGGGGGGAATTGTTAGTTGTGTTTCCTTCTTATTTCTCCGTCGATAGAAATTGATGAATCTTTTTTTAGGACGTATGTATTGGCTTGTTTCTGTTTAATACGGAGGTCTGGAGATATGACGTTACGACAACAGAGTGGCGTCCCTTAACGAAATGACGTTGCCACTTTATGGCGCGGTGGGGCTCGTTTCACAAAGCAATATTAGCTTACGTTGAACGTAACCGTCATGGCAACACTATGTCGTCAGCACTGGTCGTCATGGTAATTACGTTAAACGTAACTAAGATCGCTTGGTGGAACGGGCCCTTGGAAAATGTAATATTTTTTAGGGAAAGGAAATTTGTATGACTTTATGTGACGTCGTAACGTCATAACCGGAAAACCCCGTTTTGAGCCCGGTATCAATACTCATGGTTGGTTCGCCAGTCTGCCGTTATCCGGCGTGTAACGACACATTAAGCCTAGCTTATGTCTTCGAGTACTTACTTACATTTAATGTGAATATTTAAAAACCGTCTTTGTCTATATGTGGACGGATTGACCTGCATTGTCCCATATTACACGATGTTTGCCAAGATAGAGCACGAGTATAGAACGAAGATTGTCGAGGTACCGTAGTAATTCGTGTTGCAGAGTGAAGAGTCGTTCGAATGTTAGGCGGTGTTTAGCGCTATCAAGACGTAGTCAAGACCATTCACAATATGACCAACCTCGCACCCTACTTATACAGGAATATCACAATCTTGTACCTAAAATGTCTACTGCTCTCTCACAAAAACACATTATAGTATACAAGAAAAACCCAAATCTAAAGGACCTACTGCTGAAGGCGAAACTTCCCTCTGTATCAGAGTTCAGAGAGGCAGTAACACTCCTTCTCTTCAACGGATATATTCATTGGTTAATTTCTATATCTATGAAATACCAGTTTGTAGGCTGATTTATTCTTAACACATGCCGAATATCTTTCAGGCTACAAATTTAATAATACTTGATATACTATGTAAACGGTTATTACCTTCTCTTAAGATATACATATGTTACCTATAACACAACTAAAGATAAAGATCTAATTGGAAACTTGTCTCTGGGCGTTTATCTAGAACATGAGATAAGATTCATCGATTTTATTCAATCTACATTCCGGTGCCAATTGATTGCTTTTACATAGAAACTTGCTAATTTCTCTACAACGATTCGTCGTAGATACTTCACATTTGTCGCATTTTGAAAAGCTCATTTGGTATGGTAAGCCGTTTTGTCACTTCTACCTTTATTCTACATCTGTTGAATTCTTTTCCACATGTGTGAAATTCTTTTCCACAAATGTAAAATAAATGACTTTATTGAAATTCTTTTCCACATATGTAAAATAAATGACTTCACATATGTGGATACAAATTCACCATATGTAAAAACAAAATTTACATCTCTGAAAAAGAATTTCACATATGTGCAATTCTTTTTCACATATGTAAAATTAATTATTTATTTATATGTTGAAAAGAATTTCACTTATGTGACAAAGAATTCGACATATCTAAAATAAGCCTTAATTCAACTTATGTGGATTTTTTTTTTCACTTATGTAAAATAAAAACTTGAGTGGAACTCTTTTGTAGATATGTCAAATAAAACCACGACCTGAATTACTGACTTCTCCCTCACAGCCTTTGTTTAGCGGCAATGAATTTGATCAAAACGTACTATCTGATCAGAAGGATATCCACCCTCGGCATTTCGCAAAGTATTTGTTATTTTCTAACGAAGAATAAATCAGGGAAACTACATTTGTTTTATAGGCCTACAATTGCGACCGATTCTGTAGAGAGCATTAGGCCT
>JAQQZZ010145431.1:0-12881 GCA_030265115.1 Mopalia vespertina | reverse complement strand
CCCCCCCCCCCCCCCCCCCCCCCCCCCTTGTTAACAGGAGATCAGAGAATATACTTGGACATCAAACATGTTGCTTTTGACTTGGTGGGGATGATGCTATTTAGTACACCTAGTGTGACATTATTAGTCACCTAAGGAATATCCAAGTTAGTTATCAAGTTTGAGTTTGGTTAATTTTTCTTTAATGTTATCACCAATATATGAAAACTATCCGTTATCAGCATTTTTAGTCTCGTATTACTTCAATGGATTCCACTCAAAGTTTAAATGTAGCTTGACAATGATACAGACCGAGGTTTAAGTTTCGAGCGGTTGTTTCTTTATTAAAATGTTATGGCTCTTTTGGCCTACAATATCAATTTTCTGTACTTAACTCAAAATTTGTATAGATCTTATTTATGACAACTGACAGATCAACTTTTGTGTTCAGTGAAGTTCCGTCAATATTTTCATAAGTTCCAGACATTTTGATTTACAAAAAAAGTACACGCATCGGCCTATGTACGAGTTTTCCGAACGCTTTTGGGACAATGGAGGGCTTGTGTGTTGTACTGGATAATGTGTCTTTTCGTTGATGATGCGTCTCTTAATGTTTAGTGTAATGAATATAACATTAAGGGTTAATATTACGTCAACAGTTAGTGCCATGTTATTTCAAATTATACGATCTGGACATCCAGTTCGTAACACAACTAAAAGGCTGCTACCCGTGCATAGTAACAGCTGGTTATGAAATTGAGACACATTATTGTGGAGTTGCTATCGATCGTCTTTATCGTAAGATATTTTTGTCTACGGCTTCAAATAATTTTTGGGTCATTGCGAACTAAAATATTAACTGTATTTCTGGTAACTTGGGATGACATTTCTTAGTTGCAACAATTGTAGTTCAGAATGTTTGGCAGATTTAGACCTATCGGTGAATCGAACCCACGACTCTACGGCTTGGACGATTAATTTGATCTTGTGGACCACACAACCTTCTGTTGTAAGGGTGAAGTCAGTAATTGTTCAGACGAATAAATGCTACTTATCCATTTCAAATGCTTTTGGAAAGGCGCATGTCATTATGCGCATTTCTATTAACAGAACGTTATTTAAACAGAACGTAACGTTCCGTTTGCATACTGTTCTGTTTACATACTGCTCTCGTCACATGAGAATGGGGGGGGGGGGGGGGCATTTGTATTGACATTTACCACAATCTGTTTGCTTAATGTACACAGAACAATGTGTAATCAGAACAGGCTATAGCCAAACTGTTTTTCTTTCGACATCGTCACATTCCATAATGCTATAAAGATGTACTTTTCAAAGGTTTTACATTATTATTTATAGGTGTGATTTTCCGCTCGGTAGCTCTTTTAGTGACTTTACCACCACTTGTAACGGGGAGACTGAATAACAGCACAGAGTTGGCCACCTGGGAGGAACGGGTTTCCCTCCAGACTGAGTGTAGCTGGACAGTTAGCCCACGTGTAGAGTATCCAGTCTTCATCTTGGGGAATATCATTGAGGTAGGGTCATATAAGATCACATAGTCGGATCTGGTTAAACGGCAGATTTTTCATAAATGATCCAAATATTAAATCAATATTTTTGATTTCGTTACATTTTCTGAGAGAAAAAACAAAATTGTGTCCTTTCCTTGGCGACCAAGTCAATAGACCGATTAACCTTTGGGTAACAGCCGTGGCGATTCCTGAAGTTTTCTATACTTTACATGACTTGATTCTGTTCAATAATACTGCATAGACGGGTCGAGAAACAATCGTGTTCTGTGATAGTCTTTCATAAGAATATTAAAACCGCAAAGCACGATGCTGGTGTATACTAGCTATAATAATTTTATAGCATTTTAAAAATCATAATTTTATTGTATTTACGTCTGGTAAATTCTTGACCGGATTAAAGAAAGTGTCAAGTCATATCATGTCAAACAAATTCATTGTGTAAATACAAAGTGGCGAACAGGAAGCAAAATAAGCTATTAACCTATGCTTTGCATGTCGGAAAAAGACTCGAAACTTTCCGTATCCATACAGACACCTTGGAGGTGACCGGAAGCAGTAACGTTACACGAAAACGTAACACGTGTCGCGGTAATGTTAACCGTCCGATAACTTGCACCGAATAACTTTGCGGATTTACACAAAATAGCAATACAACCCTACCTGTTTCGTAGCATATATCACAATTGAATTAAAAGTTATGACTTTTTTCTCTTAGAATTTGTTGTAAATAGAGAGATGTAACATGCGCTTGTTATTTAAAGAAAGTATAGATCCGGTGACATCATCGACCAATGACGCAAATTCCACTATTGGACAACACCTCGGACGTTGTACGACCGTCGCCATTATGACATGCATTTTCTTAAAGCATGTGCTTAAAGCATGTGTTATGCGCTGTGTAGATATTTCACAGTTTCCATCTGTTTTGGCTTCAGATCATCATGCACTCCTAAACTAATTTGCGTATTCCAAAGGCATAGGTTTTGCGCTAAGTTTATTTAAGTGTGAGAAAAGGCTATCGTGTTTTGCACTACTTTCATGTGCATAAAACATGTGACTATCTCAATAATACGGCGTTCTTCACATACTATGACTAATGCTGACAGCACTGTCATATAAGTGACATGTACTTTCACAAGGCATAAAAAAAACAATAAAATAAATTTGACGATGTATTGCTTCTAAGGACCACTATCGATGAATTAAATTGCTAACATTGTATTGGTGCATGAACTAATGTGCATGTACATCAGTTCAAGCCATATTGGTGCTGAAAAAATATATGCATCATCCACACTATACGATATCTACGGATTGGCCGAATTATAACGCTCCCCTCACTGATCGATTATCTCTTCATGGGCTGATTATGTAAAATCTTATTCGAAACAAAACTTTACTAGAACCGATGCTCATCAAGAGTTGATTGATCGATTGATTAGTGTTTTACGCCGTTATTAATGTATTTCACTTATATATAGGCGGTGTATTTAAAAATTATTGACACTAGCACAACCAAGATGTGAAGTGAAGTACGACCACAGATCAACTTAGCGTAAAAAAAAATGCAACAGACTTCCTGTATGTAAATTTCTTAGATAACTGAAATGTATATAAGTTTGCTTTGCTCAACTGTTTGACATATTCCTGATGATGGCTACATAGAGAAGCCGAAATATTAAATACCAAGAATGACTTCAATATTTTATTTCAAGATGTGAAGCGTTTGCATTATGCTGGAAAGTTTCCCTCAAATGCTAAGTAAAGACAGATTTAAGACTCGTCAAACAAACTTCCCTTAGCCAGAGGGCCTCATCAAGGGTGACAAACACATGGGTTATCTTAGCTCTATTGCAATTTGCAAAGTTAAAACGATTGGGTCAAGCGTTGTGGTGATAGTACTGTAACGAGAATGCGAGGTATTGCCGATTGGAGTTATCTCCCATATCCAGAATGTGTATATCTCATGATTATATCAATGCTGTTTGTGGCTTATTAAGATAGTGCAAAAGGCTTTTCAGTATGGTGTTCGAATGTTGTGGAATTATGCTATTGTCTTACGTTTCAGGCTGAACTGATTTTTATCTTCTCTTACTATTTCGCTACAATAAGACAAAATACTTTTGCTATATTTACTAGAATTGTAATAATTTTCATTGATAAGTTAAACAGCATATATGTGTTAACTTATAAATTCTTGTTTGCCCCACTTTTCACCAGGCTTTCACTCAGTTCAGCTACTCAGCCTCGGTGATATGGACGTTCCTCTATTCGGTAGACACATATGCTCAACTCTACGGATTCAGACCGTAAGCATACGCCTTCTGTTGTTATCCAAATTAATAATCAGCAGGTTTGAACTTTTATATGAAATGCAAAAAATAATACAAAAAATAAATAAAAACGCATATAGATAGTTTATAAACTTATATTATATATTTTGAAAAAGCCTTTATTCTGTATGTAACTTATTTCTGTTATTTATTTCTTCAGAACAACAAAGGATATATTTGTACGCACCAGAGGCTCGTTTCACAAAGCGATCTTAGCTTACGTTGAACGTAACTGCCATAGCAACACTATGTCTTCAACACTGGTCGTTATGGTATTTACGTTTAACGTAAGCTAAGAAATTTTGTGAAACGGGCCTCAGATTACCAAAAAGACCCAAAATAATAAAACACATTTGTGGGTTATTTCTGGATAAAACGACAACTATTAAGCAACCGTGATTATGTAGAGAAAGATTCGCTGCCTCTACTTGGGTGAAAATCTGGGTCGTTCTGTCGTCATCTTCCCATTGCAAGGGTCAAAAGGTGTAAGACGAGACTTTCACATTCCTACCCTTGCTGCAATTCGCGCAAAAACGTGGCAAAAGTTTAATTGGACTATTAAAAAAACAAGCAGCCAATCAGAAAGTCGTTTACACTTTAAAGTCGACAACAAACAAGTGTGGCGCCACTGTAAATTAACGTGTCTGTGATGATGTCAGGACACGTTGATGGAACTAAGATCGTTCGTGTATATTACATGTATAGCCTAGTTGTCATCCTGTGTTCAGACCGCCTCTTTCATTGGAATTGAAGTTCCATTTTTATTGGGTGGGAATAAAGAGAGGTTATCGAAAGTAGCTGTTGTAGACTCTTTCCGTCTATTAATACAAGGTAGGAAAAAAAGAGAGGCTTATTCCACGCATGTCTTTTCCAGCTTGCCTCGGGTAGATGTTATGTCATAAGCCTTAGTAGCTCATTCGGTTGGTGTGCTGGTCCTACGAGCCAGACACTCGAGTTAGAATCTCCATTGAGGCATGCAAAGTGTTCTTATTCTACAACAAACATACATGCAGTCGTTCGTTTGATTCTCTGAAGAAATTGTGTAATGACATGACTTTCATTTCTACAGTTCCAGTATGATTTATCATAGCCTCAGTTGGGGACTGGCTGTCCTGTTGGCTGCTGCCTCTCAGCTGGCAGTCACAGTGGAACTATCTCAGCCAATTGGGTAGGACGTTTATTATATTGTCTTCTGACTGTTCCAATAACATTTGTGTAAATTCTACCATTTTATTAATTGTAACTGTTTCAATAACATATTTGTAATTATCATATTGGTAAGATGTTTAGAAAAGGTGAAACACCCCATCCCACTTCCCTCTCGTCAGACTGTAATAATGAATATTTGTATAATCACATATTCAGCCATATTCTTTATCTATATAGGTGTAAATATATGTATAGTGTATTTTTGGGTGTATTTCAATTAACGGACAAGAATGCTGTTTCCTTCAAACCCTCCCGGCCCGCGGTCGTATAGTTTATATTTAGCGTGTCGGCCTACTTATCCTACTTCGATGTAGCGGTCATGGGTTCGAGCGTGTCGGCCTACTTATCCTACTTCGATGTAGCGGTCATGGGTTCGAATTCGACTTCAGGTTTATATGTGTGAGTCACACGATGTGGCTTTGGCAATCGCGGGGAGGGGGGGGGGGGGGGGTCCTATTGTTTAACCGGCTGATAAAAGGTGATATATAGCCACTGATTACTGAGAATAACAAACGTACACTACACAGAGAGAGAACCCAATCGACAAAAATTATTAAATGTGTTAGATTATGAGTTCAATGTGTCTTTATATAAAAATTGCAAGAAATAATTATAAAATTAAACGATGTTTTCATACATACTCTACACAAGTCAACCAACTTTACTACATTTCCTCAGCGAAATTTTATTCGCATGAATGTATCTGTTATTCATTTGTGAAACCCACCTTGTGTGACAACGTTATAAAAAGCCATGAAACTATTTGGTTGGATGGCTGGAGGGAAATTTTCTGTGTCATAGTACTCTCTGAACTAAGGGATGGATGGTTAAAGGGAGAACATTTTTTTGCCACAGAGCTCTCTGGACTAAAGGGTGGCTGGTTGGACGGAAAAAACTTCCTGTGCCATGGTACTCTCTGTACTAAGGGATTAGTGGTTGAATAGAAAAAACTTTCTGTGCCACGGGTCTCTCTGAACTAACGGATGGGTTGTTGAACAGAGAAAACTTCCTGTGCCATGGTACTTTCTGAACTACGGGATCGGTGGTTGAACGGAGAAAACTTCCTGTGCCATGGTACTTTATGAAGTAAGGGGTCAGTGGTTGAACGGAAAAAAACTTTCTGTGCCACGGGTCTCTCTGAACTAAAGGGTGGGTGGTTAAACGAAGAAAACTTTTTCTTCTACAGAGCTTTCTGAACTAAAGGGTGGGTGGTTGAACGGAGAAAACTGTTTGTTCCACGGGTCTCTCTGAACTAAAGGGTGTGTGGTTAAACGGAGAAAAATGTTTGTGTCACAGAGCTTTCTGAACTAAAGGGTGGGTGGTTGAACGGAGAAAAGTTCCTGTGCCATGGTACTCTCTGAACTAAGGGAGTGGTGGTTGAACGGAGAAAATTTCCTGTGCCATGGTACTTTCGGAACTAAGGGACGAGTGGTTAAACGGAGAAAAGTTCCTGTGCCATGGTATTCACTGAACAAAGGGATGGATGGCTGGGGGAAACTTACTGTGACATGATACTCTCTGAACTAAGTGATGGGTCGTTGAACGGAGGAAACTGTCTGTGCCATGGGGTACAGAAAAACTTAGCTATGGGGCTATATCTGAGCCAGGTGCTCTCTGAGATAAGGACTGTTGTGTTTGCATGATGGAATGTCCTATGTCACGGTGCTCTCTGTGAGATGGGTGGTTGCACGTTGCAAACTTACTTCTACAGTTTGTTCTCTGAGCTAAGTGATGGTCGATTGAATGTCGGAAACTTCCTTCGCCTTGGTGCTATAGGAGATGGGGGCGAGGAGGAGGGGGAGCTAGGGGTGGTTCCATGTGTGCTCCTGTGTCATGGTGCTCTCCGGGCAACATAAATCCGATATATAATAGCGTCTTTCTCATTACCCTTTTTGGTGTCCTTATTGTCGTATATTTGGCCATGGTTGCGCTGCCTTCACCCACAAGAATAAAGAACGAAACAACATCAATACAACCCACAATATGAAATAGTTTATGGGAGCAGCAGTTGTACTGTCTGTCCGTCCGTCTGTCTGTCTGTCTGTCAACTTTACGGTTTCCGGACATTACCTTCAAAACCGTTTATGGAATTCAAATCAAACTTTGTATGGATGTTCCATATGGCAAGACGTCGTTTTGGGATTGATTTTGGCATATGTCGAGCTACAGGTGGCGCCAAAGTCTAAATTTGGTTTCTGTATATTTACTTGAAAACTACTTGCGGAATTCGAGTCAAACATAGTATGAGTGTTCCATGTGACAAGACGTCGTTTGGGATTGATTTTGGCATATGTCGACCTACAGGTGGAAACGTCAAGACGTTATGGCCACTAGGTTCACATGGTCAAAAAGGATGAGTGAGATCTTGATGAAACCTTGACATGGAAATACTTCTAATAAATCAATGTTCAAATAAGC
This sequence comes from Mopalia vespertina, assembly GCA_030265115.1. NCBI lineage: Eukaryota > Metazoa > Mollusca > Polyplacophora > Chitonida > Mopaliidae > Mopalia > Mopalia vespertina. The sequence goes on along the minus strand of JAQQZZ010145431.1, from coordinate 5,407 downwards.
ATGTGGCTGGTTGGCAATGTCTTCCTAGTGCTCTCGATGCTAAAGGGCATCAGTTATCATTTGTTGGGATGTGCTGTCCATGTCCTGTCCAATTAATAAAATTGGCATATTTCATACAGCTAATATGAATTTCGTGCATTTTTTGCGACTCACTTGGGCTCTTGTTTCATTTGTTATTACTCTTCCAATTGTTTTGTATGCGATGTTTTCGGGTTACCGTACAGCAAAGAATTACCGTCATATGTCGTCACGTTTCGAATAACGTCATTCTATTCCACGCCAGGTAAAGAATATCGTCGCGCTGTTCCGAACTGGCCATGTTTGAAATTGGCGTAGAACATTTTGAAACAAGTTGGCATTACCGGATTAATCTTTAATATGAATGATAAAAACAATATTGCACATTGGAGTGTGAATACCATTAAATTGCACACATGAATGATTGAAAGGTTAACTTCCCCTCTCCTCCCTACTGCTTTGCGTCTCGTCGGTAATATATTTTACCACTCACTCGGGCAATATTTTTTGTATAAAAACTTGCCTAGCCATATCATCTATATATTTCTTATTTCTGTTGACAGATGCGCTACTGGTACTAGACTTATCATTCGGTACTTGTCTGCATACATACCAATGTTGGTTGTTCTCATTTTAAATCCAATCTTCTTGTGGAGTACTCAAAGACAAGGCAAGCATATAAACCTTCGCTAACCAACAGTTTTATTCCGAGCTACTTTACATTGGCGGACTGAGCCGCTAACCAGAATCTACAGCTACGACACCTGAGAATAAATTTATCAAGGTTCAACAAGGATTCGCAATTGACAATCGCCACAGTTTTTCACCAGCCGAGACTTATCGTGACACGCCATCTGATTGGGTGCCAACAGGTTATAAGGCATGCAGCAAATCAATTGTGCTACTGTAGAGTATCGTTTTAGCCGCTCGGTCCGCCAACGGATGTAATGAAGATTAGCTCGGAATAAAACTTTTGATTAGCGAAGATAATAAACTATATAAATATGATTTTATTCGGTATTACATAATGTGGGCAAATCTACCTCAGGCTCATGGATGTTTCAGTTCGTCACAGCTTTAACCACTTGACCATCCCCTCTGTTAGTAGATTTTCTGTCCAATTGGTGTGTGATGAGCTAATGTAGGTCTGGAAGATATGGCTTGAAGTTAAAATTATTTGATGGTGTCTAGTGATACCAATAACAAGTAAGAACTAAAATCGCTTTATACAGGCTTTTGGTTTTTGGATGAAACACATGACTGACACTTTCAAGGGCGATAGCAATGCTTACTTATATTTTTATCAACATGTCATGTGTGAGAGAGAACTATACAATTGCTTCTTTGGTGTCTCTGATACAAGGTGAAGTAGTGATTCTGGGTACACCAGGAAGCCTGACACAGTCGGTTAAAAAATCGGGCTATATTTGACAAAGAACCTAGGTGAAGATCTGGCGGATTTGTACCAATGCTCTCTCTGGATATTAATTACCAACTCTTCCGATAAGTCCACTCTAGAACCGCTGATAAGTTTGTCTTAATATCTATATTTAGTTGAAATGCCAGGATATTCAGAGCTAGAAGTAGACAACCCGTCGTCCTATAAGTGAAATACCCTTGATGATGCCTACGAAATTAAACCCCAATAAAACAAATTGAATAAAGTCATAGTGTACTAAGGCAGTTTGAAATTGTCGTAGACAAGTTCTGATTTGCGAATTTATCTTCAATATAAATAATATAAGAGAAGATTAAACCCTCCCAAGTCTTCTCGTCTCGTGCACCCACTCACTCCAGAAAACAATAGTGGGATCAAACGCTACTGTTATACACACATGCCAACACAGGCACGCGGATTAATGTTTAGATTGTCGACCTACTAATCCTACTACGATGTATCGCTCATGGATTCGAGTCCATCTGTCGACTATCAGGTTTATGAGTGAGTCACACGAGGTGGCTCCGGTAATCCCTGGAGTGGTTTTTATGAGGATCTCTCCCGATTACTTTATTTACCCAGGGAACACCGTAAACTGGACAATTCGGCGTCATATATAAGTGAAATGCCCTTGAGTACGACGTTAAACCCCAATCAAACAAACGTGACATGGCATCGTTAAAATATGACACAACATGTAAGATGTCATGTCGACTCGTTTTGTTCATCTGGAATATTTGTTCTTTTTGTTTTAGCCAAGAAGTCTATGTTCGGCCATTCTGTGACATTCACGGACACTGAACGTCAACTTCTCTCTAAACTACGACAGAAATTTGGCTCGATTGTTTTTCTTTTCACACTCTGGTAAGTCACCATATTTAGAAAACTAGTGCGTTATCCGCCTAACACGGTCCATCCAGCTTTATAATATCATTGCACTTTTTACCATGCAGTGAACAAATGTCGCCAAATTCACACGTTATGGTGTGTGTGTTGTATGTGTGTGTGTGTGTTTCACGTAACTGTTTTGAAAAAGATTGTGTGTTAAATATACTCTACTGAAACTGCATAAACACCTTTCACTTATACTTCAGGATCCGGATGCTAAAAACGCTATTAGCGAGCAGCTCAAATCATTAATCCAAGATTACATTTTGGCCTTTGACGTGGCATGAGATACTTTAAGTATTTCTTAAAGTTAAGAAAAATTTCGCTAAATTTCAAACAACGTTTTAAATACAAAAACACCATTTTGCTTAACCGTTTATGGTAATAAATGAAAGATTACAAGTGAAATTTATCAAATGTAATCTTAATTAGTTCACTTTAAGTTTTTTTCAGTGGAACTGAATGGCTGAAATTTTTCATAATTTTAAGAAATATGTAAGTGGCTTTATGAATACGGGTCCAGGTTTTCTTTCAATGTGGCGCTCGACAACATACTTTGTCTTATGATTATTATACATGTCTGATTAACCTTTGTTGTTAGTTGACCAAGGGCTGGGAGGGAGCGTTCTGTCACCTTGGTGCCCTTGCAGCTAAGGGGCAACATGAAGCCTATCTGTTGTGATGTATTTGTATTGTGTCCTGTTATTGTCCTAGTTTGTGTCTAATCTTGTCTGTTTGTTGCCAGTGTTGTCGGGGTGTTTTCCTTCACCCAGTGGACTGACACGCCGTCATATGAGTGAAATAACTTTATGTACGGCGTTAAGCACCAACCAAACAGACAAAAACACTATGTTAGATGTACAGGTCCCTAGCTACATGTAGACGGAGGAAATAACCAGGGGTAGGCCCTATTTCACTTACATCCATATATTATCACCCATAAATGGTTTCTCTAATCCTTTGGCTTGACCATCGAATTAGTGGTTAGTAAGACATTGTGGATAGTTTAATAACGGTTAGAACTTTTTTTTTTGGGGGGGGGGGGACCCCCAGCCTTTAATAGGCTTTGGAGTAGATAGTTCCAAAATGGGTATAAACCGGAATGGACAGACATCGAGACATATGAAAGAAGTACAAATTTAATTCCTTATTTTAAACTGGAACTATGAGAACAACTCCACACCACTACTATATAGGTTATTTGCGCCCTCTGCTTCAGCTACTTAGATTGATATCTGCCTTACCAAGTAAATATTGAACAAAAAGAATTAGAATTGGATGTATGGATGGGTGTTTTTTTTGTTTTCAACAGTTGGCTTCCTAACCAAATAGACAGTGTCTTACAGCTGACAAAGGGATCCCAGTGTCAAAATCCAACTAACGAAAGATCGCCGATTTTCCACCTACTCTTCCCTATATGGATTATTGAAGTAAGAAACTGTCTTGGGTACATTTGATTTCTCAATTTTAAAAAAACTTCCTTTGATGTAGTTTGGTTGTATTTATTACACATTGAAAACAAACTTTCTTGGCTGCAATCGGTTGTACATTGTAAACAATCTATCTTTCTTGTATTTGTTTGTATATTGTATACAAACTGTCTTTACTGTATTACTCACACAGACTGAACACACTCTTATTCTCGGTTGTATAGGTCTTCACACAGAATAAAAACACATTCATTCGCGGTTGTAGTTCTTCACACATACTAAACACATCCTTCATCTCGGTTGAAGGTTTTCAGACGGAATAACACACCCTTGTTCGCGGTTTTATTTCTTCACACAGACTAAACCCATTCTTACTATTGACTGCATTTCTTCACGCATACTAATTCTTTGCGGTATTTCTTCACACAGACTATAATTCTTGCCTGCAGTTCTTCTGACAGACTTAACACACCCTTATTATATGCATTATTTCTTCACACAGACTTAACACACTCTTGTTCGAAACTTAATTTCTTCACACGTAACAAACGCATCCTTATTCTCTTTCAGGCTGTGCTGAATCCGTTGCAAGGTTTATTTAACTGTTTTATTTTCGGTCGTCGGCCAAGCTGTCTGAGACGAACTGGCGATCCTATCCGCGTGAACACCCCGGGTTCATCTTATTCAGAGAGACAGACCCTCTTATGATAGCCACAACACAAATAAGGACCGGATTGATACTCATCATAAGTACATGTACGAAGAAGGCATGGCGTGAGGAACTCGTGTAGATCATTTGATATCCTTTCCTATCAGAGCATTCCCAATGTTTTTAAACTTCCCAGTGATGTTGTACATGTTTTGAACGATTGTGATATCGATATGCTATGTTATACTTGTTTTAGGTGTTTGTGATATATCTAGGACATCTAGAACATTGAAACCTGATTTGAGACTCCATCTTTGGTATTTGTGATCTGAAAATTTCACATTTGAGGTCTTATGATAGGCACCGGTGTTTGTAACATGTCTTGTAACCTCTTGTCTCGGTCAAACCGGTAATAGATGTTTTCTGTTTTTGGACGATTGAAATACATACTGTGATATGTTAACCTAATGACACTAAGTTATAGACGTAAATAGTTTAAGTTATACCGTCTGGCTTGTAAGGATTGGAGAGTAAATAAAATAATTATTTTAACGAACATCTCTAATTGCTGTATCCAAAAAAGTTGTTTCAGTTGTTACTGGTTTACGGGATTTAGTGTCTTTCTTATATGTCTGACTAACATGTACCAATCAAGAAGGATGGAAAAAGTCAATTATTATATTAAGTATCTCCAAAAACTAGCCAAGCGGGTTACCACATTAGTTTATTCAAAATTCGAATACTTGCTACTCTCGTAAATCATTGAATATGACATAAATCATCTCTTCATACCTTCTGATAACAGCATGCCCGTTCTCAAGGATTGGCAGAACAGGGTTTACTTTTAAACATCCAATTAAAATCTTCTATTAGGTGTTTTTAGTCTAAATCTTCGTACGGAGTTTGATTGCACTGTTAGAAGAACTTGGTCGAAACAACCAAAAAAAACTTGGTCGCCTTCGACCAAAGAAAACTTGGTACAGA
>JAQQZZ010145420.1:0-12882 GCA_030265115.1 Mopalia vespertina | reverse complement strand
ACTGGATACATTTTTAGTTAGATATTTATCAATTCTTTATATACCATGTAAATTGTCATTACCTTCTCTCGGGATGCCTGTATAGGTTATCCATAATAACTCTAGATTGAGATCTATCGGTATCTATCTAGAGCATGAGATGATTCATCCCTGTGCCAGTGTGATTACTTGATGGAAATATAGTATACCCTGAACATGTCACTAATGCCAAATCAGTTTATACAAAATTGAGCATTTTTTGTTTTAAATAATTAATATAGAGCCACGTACGCAACTTTTCACTGGAAGAGGGGGGGGAGGGGGGGGGGGGGGCGGAGGGCGGGAGGGAGAGAGAAAATTAACCGGAGGGGCAAATGATGAGTGAGTGTATATCTTTTTCTGATATTCACAAAAAGCTGCGACATGGTAGGCTCTATGTCCTTGTGCGACGGTGCATTAAAATGTTGCTGTATTTTGCCTTGCAACACGAAATGTAACGATATGTTTGTTCGGGTGGGGAGAGGAAGTTGGAGACGGGGGTTCTCGGGACCGGGGGTGTTTTTCTGTTGTTTATTTTCTGTTGATGATTGGCTATGAAACACTGTCTTATCCTCATGAATATCTGTAAACGAGATATGGGCGGAGATAGACCTAACGGTAAGACGGCATTTAGGTCTAGGGCGGAGACTAGTTTATGAAATGCATATGTAAAGGGAGGTAACTGCAGCCTAGCTTTTGGTACAAGCTTCTTGCAACGCCCCCTTTTTTTTATCACATGACATGACTGTCCAAAATGGCGACGATAGACATTCGGTTGAAGAAAGTAAACAAAATATACACCGATGGGGTAAGATCGTTAAATGATTCCAAATTCAAGAATTATGAAATCTCTTATTGAATCGTTATGCAAATTCTCTTTAACTAGCTATAGCGCGGGACAGCACAAAAGCCTTTGTCATGTCAGGTTATGTATTCAATCTGAATCATAAACATCAAAATTACCTTATCCATGTTACTTAGATTGGGGAGAGTAGCTAGATCGAACAATATTGCTCTATCTAGCTGCTCTGCCCAACCTGCTTATTGTGCATAAAATAAATAAATAAAGTTGTTAGTAAGATACATCATCTGTATGGAAATCTGATTGCAGTCACAATCCTTTTTGGTGTCCTATTTCGTCTTAGACTTAGGAAGTTAGGTCGACAAATCTGAACACAACCTTCTACTGATCCCTGCTCATAAAGAAGGATGCCCTAGCTGATGCACTATAAGTTAAACCATGGAGGTATAGCAGAAGGAGTAACAATTCGCTGATTGGGACATGTGACTGTGCTAGACTATCCCGCTGTTCTATTGAAAGCTGAATAGATTTGACTGCCAGCTCTATTGCTTTGATGTTCAATGATCAGTTCCGACGGGCAAGAAGCTTGAGATCTATACTCTTAGTTTAGTCAGCATAAGGGCAACACCCTATATGCGCATTTACACAATTTGTAATCTGTACCTTTCACACTTTCGGGACGTAAGATACTCACTTAAAAGTGACTAATAGTTCTGTAATTATAATGATTTTAAAATATTATTTTGTAAAAACAGTTGTACAGTTTTTGTCAGTTTACACATATTTCCACATTAGAGTTATTTCCCAAAATTTGCATATTGTGCAACGGCGACACGGTTTGGCTAAAATCAGCGATTTAAAAGCGGAAAATTTACCTATTTAATTAACATGGGGAAATCTGCTAAAATCTTAAAATTCATCATTTTAAAGTTGCAGTTTGACTAACTTCCTCATTTCAGCGAGAGTCTATTCATAGACAGTGAGCCCGTGGCCGTGGCTTAGTGGTTAGCGAGTGCGCTTTCTGAGCCTACTTCGATGTACCGTTCACAGAATTGAGTCCATCTGTCGACCCTGAGGTATATGAGTGAGTCACAAGCTGTGGCTCCAGCATTCACGGGGGGGTGGTTACGAGGTTTCCTCCCGGTTTTCCACCCGTCGTCATATAAGTGAAATACCCTTGAGTACGACGTTAAACCCCAATCAAACAAACAAACAAACATAGACAGTGAAATAGATTGTACTGTCTTCTAATTACAATAAATCTCTCTGCGGCGACGGTTAAACCGGTCAAGAAAGCAGTGGTCTTGTGTTTTCTTCGATTGCCACTAGTGTTTGTTAATTGTTAAAGTATACAATATTTAACCCCTGGAGCTAATCGAAACACCCTTTGAACCAGCCTAATTAGTACGAAAAGGATTATCGCACCAGTTCAATACCTTATCAAACATACACGACGGGGGGCTTCATCACCTTGATCACAAAAAGAATAAACATCCCGTGAAACCATATATGCGCATGCATGAATCAAGCTCTTGAGCTAAAATCATGTTCAGTCAAGGGTGTAGAATCCAGCTGTGATGCGTCTGGCGGAATTGATCATTGCACTCCTTCTACCACATAAATTTTTCACACCCATTTTTCTAGGTGTGAACCCCTTGCTGGCAATGTCTTGACTTTTTTCATCAAAATGTATTTGGTGTAAGCCTACTGTCTCAAGTTTTAAAATAAGAGAAAATATTTTGATAAGTTATTTTGAAAACTAGTTGTAAATTAGATCATTTGTTCTTGTTAAACATAGAAAAGTCTCCAAATTTTGAACATTTTTTGTTACAATTTGATTGTTAATCGTGCTGTCGTGTTACTATGTTACATATACACAAACATTTGTAAAGACTGACTTTAGTGTGTTCATTTGTTGTTTAGTTATGTATACAATTTCCATGACCAACTAAAGATGACCATAATGTAAATTTGATAAATAATTGCTGTTTACTAACCACTACTTACTGCTTTGATGATTTTCATCAACTGAGTAAAAATTAGAGATAATTTTGCTCCACATTTTATTTAAATCTGATATCTTGCAGCGTAATTTGGTTGGTCTGGATGACATATCAACAATCCGCTGCCCAAAATTGTGGCCCTGTGGCAATATGTTTCAATAGGAGTCCTACTGTCTTACTATTTTATTGATGTGTTGTTATTGTTGGAGAACACCTGTCATATAAGTGAAAAACCCTTAAGTATGATATTTAACAGTCCATCAATTAAACCAAAACTGTGTGATTACATTATGATGATCTTCTTTCGACAGAGCGTGATATCTGACATTCTATCCAACATAAATCGTGGGACAATGTCCAATCACAGCACCCAACTTAGTTAAATGGCTCTAGATATAGGATTATATTACATCAATGTGGTTGACCAGAAGCTAAAAAGGGAGATAAATCTGTCTCTCATATAACTGACAGTGCCACCTATGTTATTAACTGACCGTGCAATTTAATTGCATTTTCATACCATGCTATTGTTAGTCAATGGCATAGAAGATAATTTTGGTCAAATGAATACATATTTATCTCCCCTTTTAACCACTGACCAACCCTATTAAATTATAGTGTTAGTCGTCAATGACATGGGCAGCAATTTTGGTTATATCAGTAACATATTTATCTCCCTTTTTGACCACTGGCCAACCCTATTGTTTAAAATAAATACAACATTTGATTTGATTTAAAGTGTAGCTTTGAGTCTTCACGTATTTAAGTAATTTTGATGCATACAGGGTTAATAATGACAACATTTTTTCCTGATATATTCTGTGATCATGTATTCAATATATTTTATAAATGAGTTCATTATTTTATTCTTCCAAGAGTACAGCAACAGCAAGTAACATTATCGTCAGTTCTTCCATTAATTCACTGGTGCATATTATTGTGTCCATTCGTTTGTTTAAGACAATGAGAATGATGGACAAACATGCACACTTTATGATATAACAATTAGTATTAAGAATAAAAGAGGGAGAGACAAAAGATTATAAAATAGTCTGAGACTGCTATTCTTTCTTCCTGTTTCGAACAGATAGTGGGGCTCTTTTTGTTTCAAACATAGTCGTCGGGTCTCGGCAATGGAGGAACATTAATTTCAAAAGCAAAATTGTGAAGCATTAAATTTCCAGAACAGCAAAACATGTCCCATTTTATGGTTGTGTTCATTTGACTTGTTAATGTTGGATGGAGTACACCACCATCATATGAGTGAATTACCCACAAGCATGGCGTCAAACACAAATCAATCTAACAGATGATAGTTCAGTATGCAGTCTCCACAAATGTTAGGGTTTTTTTAATGAAATATTTATATTATATAATTATTGAAAAGTTTACACAGCAAAGGAAGATAACTATTATTTTCATTCTTACCGGTAGTTCAGAAAAGATTTTTTTTACGAGAAAGAAGAATGAGTGTGAAAACTGTTAAAACATTTGGGTTTTCAAATGTATGCCAAGTGCATTTCAATTGCCATACTGTAAATTGTTTAAGACATTATTTTATTATTTTGGTTTGAAGTTAAGCCATATTTTAACATTGTATAGTTAATATTTTCTATATCAATGACTATTTATATTATTACTGTCAACATTCATGTGCTTAATTGTGCTTCTACAGCTGATTTTATTGTTCCTTAGTGCTATACTGCTTTACAACTAGTTATTTCATTTTAGTTGCTTTGACTGCTTTTGTTTTGTCTCAGATATTTTGTTTTATTTAGTTGGCTTATTTTAGATTTTTATTGGCTATATTTTGCCTAATTCAACTTTGCTATATTTTTTTTTTGTTTGACTGATCCTTCATTTGTTGTTGGCGAAAGTTTTTGTCTGAAAATGTTTCATATGAATCGCATTGTAATCAGTATTTGGATTCCAGTTCCCTACTATGCAGAATCAGGTGCAAGGCTTCAAAATTTCTCTGGTGCTCTCTCAGGTAAAAGGCAACACAGAGTTGATTTGTTTGTCTTGAGTTTTGCGTCTTGTATTGTATTGTCAGTCTGTGTTGTCAAGGATATTGAGGCTGGCTTCCTTAACCCAATGGGCTGACTGGCCGTCATTGGATTGAAATAACATTAAGTATGGCATTATACCCTAATGAAACAAAATTATTAGGAGAACTCAGACAGAGCCTCTGCCAAACCTCCTAACTGTAGGCTTGTGCATCTGGGTGGGGAGTCCAGTGTGTGTTTACTTTCTTGATATAGTGAAAGTTGATCCAGACTTAACCTGTGTGAAGGACACATTGTAAGTAGGTATATTTTTATTTGAGAATTTTATTGAGGGCATTTAAGACTATATACTGAATGTAACAAACGCTGTCATTTTTTGGTGGCAATTTTTTGTCACATTTCTTTGACCTTTCTGTAATATGAACATATTTACATGAACAAATCTGCAATCTGAACAAAATTTATATTTTTTATTTTTAATTAATTTTATTAAGCCTTAACAGCTTTTTATAATGTTTATGAAATTGTAATAAACATCAATGACATGTTTAACCATTACATTAAACACGAAGACCAGTATCTAGTCACTGTCTTTAGGTACATTACTCTTCCAAGAGAACAAAACATGTCTTATTTTACATGTGTATGGTTATGTTAGTGTGGCTTTATACTATTGCCCTCTGGCTAAGGGAGAAAAAAAAATTCCTTTAGGAAATGCCCGCAGTCGTGGCTTAGTGGTAGCGTATGCGCTTACTAATCCCACTTCGATTTAGCGTTCACGGGATCGAGTCCGTCTGTCGATCATCAGGTATATGAGTGAGTCACATGATGTGACTCCGACAATCGCGGTTGCGGTTTTTACGAGATTTCCTCCTGGTTTTCCATCATAATGAAGCAAGGAGCAGTGTGAAGTGGACAATCCGTCGTCATAAAAGTGAACTACCCTTGAGTACGACGTAAAACCTCCAATAAAACAAACAAACAAATTCTTGAGGAATATTAACTTTCCAACATTATGGAAACGCTTCACATCTTGGTTGCACTGTGTCAATTATTGTTGGAAACACCGCCATCATATAAGTGAAATACCCTTAAGCACGACGTAAAACATCAATCAATCTATCAATCTTTAACTATTAGAATAAAATATTGTCATATAATGATATAAATAAAGTGCCCATATGCACTGCTTTAAACACCAGTTAATCAATCGTTAATCAGTTTCAGTTTATATAAGTCCTGTAGAAATTTTGCTTCCTTTTTCTCAAGCTCCTTCTTAGCTTGTTTTATATGGTAGTTTATATTTCTTTATTATTAATCATTTATTATATTTGTGCCAAGCATATATTTAATATTAACATAAGTATTCAAAATGTTTGAAATATATCTTCCTATCTTGTGACTATCTTTCAATCTCACTATTAAAAGGATTACCTGGTTTGTGGTATATGTAAATTTATTCAGCTGACGCGGATCAGTTCTGCAACTATTTAAATGTCCTGGCATCTCAGAGTTTAGTATCTTTCAAGCCTAGTCATACGTCTTTTAACTAGCATTGGAGGGATGCTAACTTCCAAAAACTATTGTGTCAGCAGACCTGCCTACCCGGTGTATTCTGGAGTATTTTGTACACATACTTTTTGTTAAATACACCAATAAGCCATTCAAATACACACATAAATTTAAATTTATGCCTTTTGTGTTTTATCACAAAATTACTCATAATGGTAAGAAAATACTCACAAAAAGGAATGTTTTTACCCATGAATTTCCTCTAGGGTAGTCATTTATTCAAAATATATATTTTGCTCCGGTCATGAATCGAAAGTAAAAATTGCTTAAGACTGATACTTGAGTTGTATTAAATAAATTCAAACATAGACCATTTTAAAGGGGCATTCTACAGAAGTTTGTGTTAAATAGTTGATTGTTCAACAAAAACGTGAGCTGCTGCCACAAGCGATCGCTTACAACTTTGTATCTTGTGGCAGGCGGTCCGGAGGGAGCTTCTTGGAGCTAAGGAGCAACACGAGACGATCTGTTATTGCAGCCTTGTTTTTGATTATTGTCATTGTTTAATATCTGAATAATATGACGGACTATTAGAAATACAGAACTCGGCGTCTAGTGATTGTTCTGTTTTGTTTTTGTTTATTGGCGGTGACCTTCAGGGTGGTTTTCTTCACTGATTGGACTGGCATTCCGTTATAGTAAAAAAACAAACATGTAAATCTATCGTATAAATTTGTAATTCTTCCTGTTAAAAAACGAAGATTTTTAAAAATATATATCTTTGTTCTGAACAATAGCATAATGCTTTTGATATTACTATTTACAGTTAGCTATATTGTAAAAGTATAGAGAACACAATCGGTTATTAAAAGTGGGTATAAAACTAGTCTGAAATGGAATTAGTGTCAATTTTTGAAAAGCATTTATCCCAAAATGCTTTTTTCATTTTTTTTTTATTTTAACCTTTTTCGAATGTTCTATTACGGCGGACATCAATGAGTGGCGTTCGTGTTTATCTTCAGCTGAATTGGATTGGCCTTGGCACTACGAAAGATAATGATTTAATCCATATTTCCCAATCTTCGAATGTCACCGACCGTCTCCATTATTATATTTATATTTTCCTTCCGTTTGGGTTCTGAAAACAATGTACCCTCAAATTAAATCGAGGTATTCTGATGCCATATGAAATGTGAAACTTTACCCCAGGTTTAAGTGTGCACGGTGATAATTGGTATATTTTGTACAATTCATACATCTTCTTTGGCCGAGCGTAGTGCATCTTCTCGAGCCAAGAGTTTTATTCCGAGCTACTCTGCATAACAACCCTTGGCGGATTGATCGCATATAAATAGAATTACAGATACCCCCCCCACCGAGAATGACCAAGTTTCGAGTTAAAGCGCTAATAACATATGTTGAATGTTATACTCAAGTTTTAGCCATTTGTTGGTGTCTGTAGGGGTGAGTACATATGCAATACTCGCTGTCATTTTTACTAGCTAGAGTGTTTCGTAACACAAAATCTGATTGGTTGCGTAGAAGTTGCCAGGCAACCAATCAATCGCTCGACAGTAGCGTTCGGTTATATGTGACCGATTTGTCAAGGGTTGTAATGCAGAGTAGCTCCGAATAAAACTGTGTCCTTCGTCATTCGGATTAGTGAGTCCCTACGGCTATGGGCAAATCCTATATTAGCATGGAAGGAGTACTTTAAAAATTCGTTTTATTTCCGTTCATTTTCTAGAAGAAAAAAAAATTCTATGTAAACCTTGCCTGTTTCGTGTAAACTTTTCTATTTCTGATAACACATTACACAATCAAATCCCCAAGAATCATAATCCTATATGCGATCCTTTCGCATACAAAGTTATGAATTGAAGCCGCTTTTTGGGCTCTATAGGTTACAGCGGTAATTCACCGGGCAATTACTTAAGTTTTCCTTCCATGAAAAGATAGGCTGTGCCCTTAACCGTAAGCATTACGGCTGTGGTACCTTTAGCTTAGCGTGATGATGGTACAGTAACGATACTCGCGCAATGTTTTGCCGATTGCTGGATGAGCCTAACGTTATATATTCAGTCATTATACTTCATTACCGGTACATGTAGAGCGCCGAAGCATACGCAACTTTCGAAAATTTCCCATTTTTCTTTGGAAGATGGTCCAATGATGCTAGACCCTCTGGCTGAATGCAGTGCGTTTCAAGTATGGACAATGCTTTACTTTACATTGAAGGAATATTTATTTCCGAACGGCGCAAAACACCTCACATTTTATTGTTGTGTTAGTGTGGCAATTACTGTTGGATATATCCCCGTCATATAAGTGAAATACCCTTGGGTACGGTGTTGGACACCAATCAATCAATCAACCAATGAAGCTAGAATACTTGTCGAAACCAAAGCAGTGAATCTTTTACGCTTGGATATTGTATGTCATAATCCTGTCAGCACCGTCCGACTGCGAAGCGATTATACGAGACCTGTCGAAACATCACGGAGTCTTTCCGTATGCGTATAGATATCTCTAAGGTGGATGGAAGAAAAAAATATTGCATGGAAACTGGTAATGTTAACGCCTGATAGCTATATAGAACCAATGACTTTGCGAATTAATGCAAAATAGCATAGAGACTTAAAACGTTTCGTTGCGTTTCTTTAATACCACGCTATTCCATTTGTCATCTACAACTTAGATGGCAAAAATTTATGGATGGCATCTTCTAATTTATTTTTGACGCCACGTTTCAATGTCTATTCTGACATCGTTCTCAGGAGCTAATTGTTGTAAATGTAGAAAGGGGAACGTTGTGATAATAATTTAAACAAAATGTAGATCCTATTTCACCACATCTTCCACAGGCATGGTGGAAAAGAAGATCGTCGCATTAAACCTATCTTCCTTTTTTACCTTGCCTCCATAGGCGATAAAACCTGAGCTAGCTAGAGTTCACAGCAGCTACTTTCGGATGACCTATCTTTACTCTTCCTAATCAGATTGGGGCTTTCTTAGATTAAGAAAGAGGCGGTCTAAACACAGTATGACAAGTAGGCTATACATGTAATATATTTTGAATAAATGAGAGAAAAATTTGCTTGCCTCCACCGGGAATCGAACCCGGGACCTTTGGGTTACAGGCCCAACACTCTACCGACTGAGCTACAGAGGCTCACGGCAAAGTGAGTCGCGAATTCTTACCCAGTGAAGACGGCGATTTTCTCTCTTCATAAAGCACGGACACAGGGACGCTTAATTAGCATTTTTTGATCTAGTAATATACATGCACGATCTTAGTCCTGACCTCATCACAGACCTGTTAATTGGCAGTTTGTTGTATAGACTTTGATGTATAAACGCCTTTTTGATTGGCCTACGTGTTTCTGCCATAGTCCAATAAAGTTTTTGCCACGTTTTCCCTTCGAATTACAACAAGGGATAGTACTGTGGAAGTCTCGTCTTACACATACTGACCCTTGCATAGGAAGATGATTTCACCATCGACCGCTGAATCAGCATTTCTAAGTTTATCACATCTAAAGAATGCCACTATATTACATCCGAGAGTAGTTAAGTGGGCGAATGCTCGAGCAAGATACAAAATGTACAGCCTGATACCGTTTGTCATAGTTCAACCAAGATTTACGCAGAGATATTTCTAATCATAATATTTGTACAAATCTTTGCTTATAAATTCAAATACTCCGCATGACGTCATGTTGCCATTGATTGATCGCTGGACAACATTGGACTCCTGTCTTGTAGTTTTCGTCTATTGTAAAATGGAACCTAGCCTGTTCCAGGTGACATCGTTTACTGATATTCTTGAAACTCTCTCAATTCTTTATGTAAAGTTCAGGCTTCGCCGATGTGATGTTAAACTTCGATCACATACAGATTTGACCTGATACTTTCAGCCGTCAAAGTACATGAAGTGACCTACCGTCAGTTTAGCTGACCACGTGGACTTCGAATTTAAAAACAATTCCTTAATTACCATAACAAATTTTGCGTCGTTACAGAAGTCTTGGACCTGGAAAATTTGTCTATTGAACCAAAACATTTTTTTTTTTCATACAAATTAAGTTGGTCTTGTACAAAATATGCGTTGATGGCAGAACATTACAAAATCTCTGCCTAAAAAATTGTAAATCGTGGATCAATAATGTTAGTGTTGGAGTAAACAGTGGAAGTCTTAACGTTGACATCTGGATTTGGAATAACCCTTATATCACTTGAAAGGCTATCATTTCACGTACAGAAATATTGACGGAATTATCATTTGTTCACTTTTTAAATCTCTTAAGGAGGACAAATATATGCCTCCCAACCACCCCTGGTAGTAGCATTTTTGGGCATGGCCACTCCTGCTCGTGACGTAACGTGACACACTCTTGCTGCATGCTACCTGGCCAACAAGTGGGCATTGCGACTTTTAACCGATTGACATTAAACTATATAGGTCTTGTGACTTAGTGTGAAAAGAGTTTGGTGTCCCAAGAAAGTTGGTTCAATGATCAATATTGGTATAGAGCTTTGGTTACTAATTAACGTGCTTAGACATGGCATTCGGCTGTACACAAGATAAAGTTCATATATAGAATCAAATGGCATGAATGAACACAAGAAGTAATGCCTTTTTTACGTAAATACATTGCATCCCGGATCTTCACTTGAGGTATTTTTCTCATGGGCGTGAGACATTCATAGTCGAAGCCTTGGAGAAAGGAAAAGCGATTTTATCTCCTAAGGATTAGAATGAAATATAATTAACATAGTGTAATAAAGGGCCTATAAGCATAAAGGACGAAATATTCAGTTGTATCAATTACGGTATGAGCGTGTGCTGTATATGTTTAGAACATATTTTGTTTGTTTAGCCCTGTATCGTAAGTCTTAAGCATGTATAATAGATTTTGATAAATTTGTGATACCCTTAGTCGTGAATTCAAGTCGTCTTAGTTATCCTTTGTTTATCATTAATAACATGTGCTGGTCGTTTTGATATATATTTGTTGACAAATCTGGACACAAAATAGATAAGTTAAGTAATTGTGTAATATAGAGGGATCTCTACATAAAATTATTTGAAATTGCTATTTAACTGCATTTCACAAAAAAATCTCCCTATATGTAAATGTGAAGCTCTTAGTTGAAACTGTTCATGAAGAATGAAGGCCCCGGTAAAAGTCAACAAATGTTTAATGTATGAGATTGGTGTATTTTTAAAGAGATGTAGATTGCTTCGCCTACCCTCTGGGAAGGTGGCGGGCAAAACAAGGTAATGGAGTGAATCGGTTGAAGTGTGAAAGGGCCAAACGTCATGGTGGTGTCAACGAAAGGTGAACTGCGGGGAAATGTTTCAGGATGAACTTTGAACTTGTCTGGACTGGTCATGGCTCGGGTGAGGGAGGTTGGTGAAAGGGGGGGAGGGGGTGAGGTAATCACCACACGGCCCGCTGCCCACGGATCAGCTCAAGGTCATAGAACGCCAGACACAGCAGGAGTGAACCGACAAGGAAACAACGACCAAACTTCTTTGTCCTCAATTAAAACTCATGGTCCCCAACCATACAACTTTCGTGGATTTACACTACACTATCTTCACTACCAAATGTAACCATTTGGCCTTTCTTATCTTTGGGGCGTATTATTGTTCCACTATTCCCTAAACTTATACAATGAGTTGTATGCATTACTAGTTTAATTCATTACGAAATAAATATGAGACCCTTTGCTTCGTGATACACGCACACGTCGATATAACGAGAAGAAAAAAACGTGCTGGATGTATAACTTTGTAATGATGGTTGGGAGGGGAGGGGGTACTATTTTATTTGTTATTGCATAAGCTATCTAACTGATATTGCAAATTACACTTAAAGATTATATTAAACGTCTAAGATAATTTGCAGTTAAATACTTTGTTTACTAACTGAAATCAATTGAAGCGTGTCAAATTGATTCCGAAAGGAGTTCAGTAGTTTGTTTTCGAGTTCTAGGCGATGTCACGCATGCACCGTTGGGTGATTGCAAGACATTTTGCATTGTGCATATTCCTTGATATATGGGTGTTGTTGTATCCTCTGCCGTTTGCCACAAACCAGTCTGTAAGCAGTAACTCTGTTCATATTGAAATTGACCAATGATTGGTTGAACAAATTATCGCCATGCAGCGAGAGCGAGGATGCACGGGATTTTGGTTTTGTAATGTTTATTTTGGTATCACCGATCATATCTTTACACGTCCATATAGGTGTATGACATTGGCCAATAATTCAGACTAAGAATTAGAATTTTGTTTTTCCTCAGTTTCTCTATCTGTGTGCCAGTTTAATAAGGTTAGAAGTCAAGACTGTCAATCAACATTTGTGTATCGGACCAGTAATGGCCCTTTAACCCTATTTTTAACGGGCCATTAAAGGGTGATTCTGGCAAGTCGTATCGGGCCAATACTGGTTTTAACAGATTTGCACAGCGGCGTGGAATTGGCCCTGTAACGTGTCAACTGAATTAAGCCGGTATTGTACGCCATACAGCC
>JAQQZZ010145409.1:0-12884 GCA_030265115.1 Mopalia vespertina | reverse complement strand
AACCAACCAACCAACCAACCAACCAACCAACCAACCAACCAATCAATCAATCAATAGGCAACCAACCAACTAGCCAGCCATTAAAAGAAACCGTCACTTGACCTGTCATTACATGAATAAAAAATCTACCAACAATAACCAAGATACAAAAATCAATGATGAACAAATGATTCCTAATGCAGAAATTGTATCTGAGCTGTTTCGCAGATTTTTTATTGTCTCTAATGGAATGTTTGATGTTTGTGCAATTAGCGTTAACGTTGTTATATGTCTTTCGGATAACATATACAGAAATATAACTAATGCTTTGGGGAAATTGCGAGACGAAGAGATACAGCGACGAGATGTTTCTCAGATACTTACCGTTCAAGACAAAAATAAATAAATTAAGCGAAAGATTTCAAAGAGTAAGCATTGAGTCTGACCTTAAGGTGACGTTTACTTGTATTGTGTTCTTCGTTCTGGAGATTGTATATATAATAGGGAAATGTACGAATTAATTATGCGGCAACGATTGGTATGTGTTTCATGTTAAGTGTAACCGTATATATTTTCTGTAAATATGATAAATGACGGCATTGTTTGTTTCATTGGGGTTCAACGTCGTACGTAAGGTTGCGTGTTGCCCCTTTGCTGCCTGGGCAACAGGAATCTTCCTCAACCGTCCGCTCTGACGGATTTGATTAAGTATTATCCGGGGAACAGGTAGGCTATATGCAGAGGCTGACAACAGACGTTGGCGTATGATATTTGCCTTTCGGGTTTTTTAATTTTTTTTACCAAACGCTGGCATTTTGAAGTAGTAAAATAAGTTAAATGCCATTGGGAATCAACGACCCTAGGCATTCCAACATAAAACCAACAGACAAATCAATATGACCTACTACGAACAAATAATATACCGCAACGCCGCACTGTTATATAATAAATACATCAGATAATGTCGTCAATTTAGTAATTTGCTAATACACATATAAGCACAATGGTAGGTCAGTGTGCAAGTCATCCCAACTGATGCATCGTCCCCTAGGCAAGGCGGAAAAGAAGATCGTTCCATTAAGCCTGCTTACACTGCAAAACCTGAGATAACTATAGAGTCTACAACAGCTACTTTCGGATGCCCTCTCATTACCCCACCCAATCAGATTGAAGCTACCATTTGAAAAAAAGAAGCGGTCTAACACAGGATGACAAGTAGGCAAAACCAATATAATTAAAATCAGACCTCATAAACGCTCCCCGTTTATTGTTAGTCGCTATATTGAGATCTAAGGCAACCACTACTTATACTGTTCAATAATGCCAACCTTACTGGGTTCACGAAAGGTCACAGTTACAGATGTCCAATAAAAACACAGATAACACGGATTCATGGTTAACACCAGACCAGTTAAAGAACACCAGAAGTTGTCCATTTTATTCCGTGTTGATGATGTAAGTCGCATGTAAACAGGAGAAAGTCCAATTCCACTTAAAGTTTATTATTTGAATGGTGTTTGTTGATTGTGCGTGCATGTATCCGTTGGTCATGTAAATATACGCAGTCGGGATACTTCGGTTCGTCGGAGGAAATCTTCGTCATTTACAAACCAGAATTGAGAAGCAACTCTGTGATTGGTTAATTTAAGAAGCCAATCGACATTAACACTGGAGTGATTGCGTTAGATCTCAATATAGCGACAAACAAAACACGGGGAGCGTTTTTGAGATCTGATTTTAATTAGATTGAGGCTATACATGCAATATATACGCACGATCTTAGTCCCATTGACGAGTCCTGGCATCATCACAGACACGTTAATTGACAGTGGCACCACGTTTGTTTGTTGTCGACTTTGATTGGCAACCGGCTTTCCAATTGGCTGCTTTTCCCTACAATAGTCCAATTAAACTTTTGCCATGTTTTCATCGCGAATTAAAGCAAGGATAGAAATGTGAATGTTTCGTCTTACACATATTGACCCTTGCAATGGAAAGATGAACTGATGAAGCAGTGACATATTTGGTATTTTTCTGCAGACAAAGTCACATGGTCTCAGATATTAAACAATGACGAGGAGTCCGATCACCTGACCTATATTGCATGATATCAGGTTATCGGACCAAACACACCGATACGTCGAAGGAAAAATCTCTCAGATAGACAAAAGACATCGTCGAATTTCAGTAAAAACAACTACAATATTAATGGCACAAAGATGTGATCACGGATTCAAATGTCTCCCTGTACTAATAAGCTTCTATTCTAAACAATACATACCCTACATCGCATGTTGAAAACCTATATCGCATTGAATTTGCATCGGATGTAGGCACAAAGATGTGATAACGGATTCAAATGTCTCTCTGTACTACTAGGCTTTCATTCTAAATAATACATCGCATTGAAGTGGCATCGGATGTAGGCCCTAATCTCCGATAACTTTTGTCATTCTCGCTATATAACCGGACACTTACACTAGATTGTGTTGGTCAGTAGTCCGATGACCACTGGTCAAACGGCCAAGGCCCTGGGGGAATTACTGACAACAGTATATTTCATAAACAATAAATGTCCCAAGAAAATCCATATGACATTGTTATTGCCCAGGTTACTATGAAAGAGCTGTATTGTTCATTCATATCTCCTTCAAATTATCTATTAGCTGGCCAGTGGGCCAATAGTGTATGCTTGGCAAAAGTATAGCATTCCTGTGAGATTAAATACGGGGCAAAATTAATTATATACTGACAATCAATACATATTGTTTGAAATACCTTAGCCAGTTTATTTTTTGTCCTCAACATGCTTACCTTTCCACAAATCATATAGGTTATCTACTCGTTATTACACCACGGAATACTGGACAAAAGGTCAGAATATTAAAACTCCCTAGTTAATCGAACTGTTGTTACTTGTGATAACTAAAATATAAGATTATACCAATATGAAGAAAAGGTTTTGTTTCATACAACGGCAATTTAGGGACCTTAAGTTAAAGTTTCACACATAAATAACAATTTCTTAGTAAATTAATCATAAAGTTTCAATCTCATTTCAGAGATCTTTTTCCAGTCCATATGACGAACTTAATTGATACATGAAATGTATAGACTGTCTGATATAGATTTCTGATAAACCTGACAGGTCTTGATTATGAATTGATCATAAAATATGGATTTGTTATTCATGAGGAAACGAGCATCAATCAATCAATCAATCAACCAATCAATCAATCAATCAATCAATCAATCAGTCAACCAATCAACCAATGAATCAAAAAATCAACCAACCAATCAATCAATCAATCAATCAATCAATCAAAATATCAATAAATAGATAAAAATAATAATAAGGAAAAAAAACCCAACAACTACACAAAATAACGAGAGATAAAATAATATATAATGTAGGCGTGTGCAAAACGAGTTTGTGAAGCAACACAA
Organism: Mopalia vespertina; assembly: GCA_030265115.1. NCBI lineage: Eukaryota > Metazoa > Mollusca > Polyplacophora > Chitonida > Mopaliidae > Mopalia > Mopalia vespertina. The sequence goes on along the minus strand of JAQQZZ010145409.1, from coordinate 9,458 downwards.
TTTTCATTAGGCTGAAACTACATGGCTGTCATTATATTGTAGCAATCTCATAAAATGTGTTACATGGACAGAATATAAAGGACGTTGAACATGTATGTTCGCTAATTTATATGCAGCTCTTTTGTTTATTGTTCATGGTTTGCTAGCGCGGAAATAGAATCACATGTTTTCAATCTCATGTATGGATGGTCGTTTCCAAGAACTGACTCTATCGATTTGAACGATGTTGATGCCGTTTGAAATGCAAGTATTCAATGTTTGTTTGACTGTAGTTATGGCCGGTATATTGTATCCTGGGCTGTAAACAGTTTCAAAGACAAACCGTCCCCAGCATGGCTATTGCATTAATCGTTACATAATAATAAATAGATGAGACAAGCAAGCCTTTTTATTACATGCCAGCAAAGTGTACACAAGTAATGCGCCTGTTGTGACAGAGATTACCAGAGTTTTACGTTCAAAAAATTAGAATATGAAAAAACTGTCCGTTTTATTTGTTTGGTTTGGGGTTAAACCATACATAAAAGATAATACATGAATCATCTAGGCTATCGATTGATGCAATGTCTTTTTGTTCCGAGCCTCTGACGTGGAACAAATAGAAATTACATAATTTGGTTGATAATGGCGATATCCTAGATCCCTCATGCATGTAACATCCTCTATGTTTTTTTTAGCTTAAACAAACATCAATCACGTCATTTAATTTTGTGGACATTTTATCAGATAAAAGCAAAATTGACGATCGCGTTTGTTTCCAATGATATACATGTACAGTTACCCATATACACCCTCATCTTTGCTATGCAAGATTTTTGCTCCTAGCTAATCTGCATTAGTACCTACAACCCTTGGCGATCGAAGCTGCGGTAATCAGAATCAACCCTGGCGGTTAAGTTCATCTTGATTCTAGTTAACTCCCCCTGTTACAATTACGTCCAACCAATCATTTATGCGCTTACAACTTACCTGCAAGGCTGCAACTTTTGTCTTTAACAATAGCTGCAATTTTTCACTAGCCGAGTCTTACCGTTACACGCCATCTGATTGGATGCCTTCAAGTTACCAGGCAGCCAATAAATTTGCTTTAGACTCTATCTAAACTCAAAATAAAACTTTTGGTTAGCGAAGACGATACACCCCTAAGGCAGCGGTTCTTTCTACATCCGTCACCTTGGGCTTTTTGCAGACAATTCTATCAACAAGCCTATATATTAAGTTTATGTAAAGATTTAAATATGCCCATTGGCTTCTGAGAAATTACGCATGCTTATTTAAATAAGGACAACTGTGGACTTTCGAAATCACAGAAATATTTTAATACTCACATCTTCGTTTTGTGCCAGGCATGATCAACAGAGGAGATTATCAAAAATCACTATGAAAACAGCGAAATGTTCGAATCACTCAAAATCGATTTATTTTTTAATCTACAAATGAACTATTAATCGCTACAAACAGAAAATGTAGTGCATTTACAAACCTGTCCACTTTCAAGTAGGACTAACATGATCTGCTCGTCGACACTCTCCCGCGGTAGGTTCTATGGGTGCACTATGGGTGAACAGCCAGCTAACTCGTAATTACAACATAGCCAAGTCGTAATTACGACTTAACTATCGTAATAAGGAGCTAAGGAAAAAACTGTCAACTGTCAAGTAGGAATTACATCCTATGATCTGCCCGTTGAGACTATGCTGCGATAGGTTCTTTGTAAATGTAACAATGGAATAGCATATCACCAACGATGTGGAATAATTCTGGTATAATGAACAATAAGGTATAGTTAAACTATGATAACATTATAAAGCTAAATCAGACAGCTTTGAATAAAGTCATGCTGACCAAAGGCCCAAACTGTTTATACATACTTCAAAGGTCAATGGTTTTAAAGGTTTGTTTTTTTTGTGTGTAAATATAGGATTAGCATCCGGCAGATGCACTGTGGCAGACATCTTTTTAAAGATGGCCGCCATGTAAAACATTGTATGTTATTACAATATTGTATCTTCTTCTAACTTAAAATCACGAATTTTGTATTTGACGATACATTTGTATAAACAAGACATAATGTCGTAATAGTCTTTTGATGAGGACTGATACAGTGATTCATTTGCATTCAATTTTTCCACATAAATTCTTTCAGCGTTAGGAATTTTATCATGAATTGACGAAATCTTCGCATTGAAATTGTCGTTAGCCAGTCGATAGATGTATACGTTACCTGGAATGGCTGTTCTGTGAGCTATTCCACAACCTTGCAAATTGAATAATATAATCAATATGATTGCCATCCTGTCTATAATAACCAAACCTAAGAGCCTGGTGCGTTATTATAATCCGAACAATTTGCATTATTGCGTTTTAGTGGAACATTTTGGAGTAATCATTCCACGTTATGCAGTGAGTAATTAAAAAAAGAGTATGTCGATTCAAATCAATGAAGTTATATTGCAAGAGTCAGAAAAAAATAATATTGATTTTTTTCTGCTTAATCTTAGCAAACCAGAGAGCCTATTACGTAGGCTTATTTATAATCTTTTGTTGTAACCATTTCCGATTACGTAATATTCTCCAAAATACAGCAAAAAAAGGGGCCGTTTTCTCCGAGATCATCATTTCCAAGAAATACCAAGCCTGTTAATGAGTCAACATGAAACTATTACTATTGATTGACTTTGGAGTACATTAGATGTATTTTTAATATCGCAGTGCAATAATTTCGTCCAAGTGAACGTCCGTTCAAGCCAGCGTCTGTCCAACCTAACGTTCGTTCAACTTAACGACAATATAACTCCGGTTTCCGTGCAAACCGTTTAAAATGGAATTTTGTTTTTGTAGAATGGCTCTACATGATAGCTTTCATAGATTTTCAACATCCATGCAGATTGTGTCTATATATATAGTAAAAAAAAAACCCGCAAACGTTAAAATCTTTCAAATCAAAAGAAAGATTTCAGGAGTGATCTCCGGATCTGCATTATACACGAACCAATTTGAGTTTGTTTGATGTTCGTTTGATTTGTGTTTTACGCCGCGTTGAAGGTTGTTTAACTCACATGGTAGCGTGCTAGTCCAAAAGGTGACGAAAGTCACCTCTTGAAGGCGCTGACAACGAGTAAAGTCTAAAATAAAACCGATTCTATACCTACGACGAGACATTGACTCTAAGATACACCCGGGCCATCTTGTTTTGCACTTCTTGTATTTGCTTATCTGTGGCAAACGTCGCCCCAAATATTGGCGGAAATTAATGTGCGATGGCCTGGAATGGCGTACGAGAGTTGTCTTATCCTCGTCCACTATAGAAACACCCGCGAGTATATGATAGGTGTTGAGGCATCATTGTTTTTGCGTTCTGTGATTTGCCATTTCTTTTTGTGCTGCCAATGTCCTCGGGGATGGTTTCCTTGACTCATTGGTCTGGCAAGCCGTCATGTGAGTGAACTTGATATGTACGGCATAAAACCCCATCCAAAAACAAAACGCAAATCGAAGACAGCCTTGATCGATCGTTTGGGTATTGCTCCTTAGCATCAGCGCACAGAACGACCACCCCCTCCCTTTTAGTCGCCCAATAATTTGAAAGACAGAGACGTGCACTGGGAGTGGTAAGAGTGGGAGCGACACATATGCTAAGTGCAGAAATCAATTGCTTGAGGGAGCAGTATCTGTTTAAAACATCCATCTACTGAATGTCTCATTCTGTTAACTCGGCGAAACAAACGACAGTGATTATCTTCCTCACTAGTCGAACGGGTCATAAGGTATTCTATCCCTATATAACAGAGAGTTTCCTGGAAAACCATTAACAGTAGGGCTACTGATCGAGACCATTTGTCCATGAAGTCACGTAAAGCAGACATTACCTCAATATCGTTAATGATCCATAAAGTATGTAATATGATACAAGATAAAGGTCCTTTCCACTCTTTTCCGGACTACCCATGCATGTATATACAATCGAAAAAAATTCGGAATTAAGTGTAAAAAAAAGCGATGATATCGAGAAAACTGGGTGGTTGCGCAATCATACGATCTTCTAAAAATTTGTTGAATTGCATTCAGAGGTCGAAGCATATTAAAATGAAGACTTTGACAATTTTCTTTATTTAGCTTCTTTTTGCTTCTTATGATTTTTACTGATGATTGATATAGGGTACGTGTGAAAAATTATCAAGGTGGAGATCCGAGGGTAACCGAGGGTGTTCGCCACTGGGCCGCCGTCGAGTAGGTGGAATTGCCCACGAGAGATGTAGAGGGAGGAGGCCTGATGTCTACATCCATCCCTACCTTTTCTGTGGAAGGTATAGGTTGATTGAGACAGCTGGGTATAAGCTAAATGCCGGTGCGATAGATAGAAACTTCCGGTATTCTTAAAGATCTGGAATTGAGTATACTCAACACGAAACGCACGCTTGATTAAGTCAGCTCAGGCCCCATTCTAAAATATAATCGATTCTACTTCATACGTCGAATCATTGACTCTAAGATACACCCGGGCCATCTTGTTTTGCACTTCTTATATTTGCTGATCTGTGGCATACGTCGCCCCAAATATTGGCGGAAATTAATGCGCGATTGCCTGGCATAGCGTACGAGAACAATTTTATCATTGTTCAGGCACTTTATCAAAGACATACAAATAAGTCCAAAGCAGTCGATAAAATCAATGTAAAACATTTTTACCTCTTCGGTAGAACAGCTCCACAATAAAAAGGAGCAGTGTTTTTGCACACCGCTGAGGGTGTTCTCAGTACGTTTATTAAGCACATATAGGGATTTTTGTTTATTGATTTACGATGTACTTACGGTTATTTCACACATGTGAAGACGGGCTTGCCCAATGGACGGAAAGAAAATCCTCTATGTCACTGCCAATAAACAGGCACTACCAAGACGGTATACTGTATAATAACAACTCCGAAGAAAGAAAATGAATTCATTTTGACTCAACGTTTCGGTTTATAGATAATGGTTTGATCAATAAACCGAAACGTTGAGTCAAAATGAATTCAAAACAGTACTATCAGTAGACAATACGACACTGCAAACAGATCTGCTTCATGTTGCTCATTAGTTGTACGAGCCCTAATGGATGTTTTAACAAATACTGCTCCTTTATGTTTTTACCAAAAAAGAACAACAAAAAACAGTTCGTACAGAAATACCTCAGATAAGACTTATAGACGTTGTGCTTATATGATTTACTTTCTCTAAGTAAGTTGACCAACTAACCGTTAGTCAACATATATGGTATTATATAATAAATGATGGGCACTGGTCCAACCTGGCCTGGTTATTTCCAAGCTTTAGCATACACGTTGATTATTTGATTAAAACAATTAACAAACAGAAGATAGTTTCTTTGCTCGAAGGTCAAAATTGTCAATTTTTTTTATTAGTCCATGGGCCCAGGCATATATCGGTACCATCAGAGGAAACCAAACTTTAAGGCTACTAAGTTATTGGTAGGGACTATATGGTTATTTAAATATGTGATAACCGTTCCAGAAGAGCAGCTTAGTTTATGTATTTTGCATTTTTACCATTTTACCATTCTGAGATATTGACGTTTTGGGGGAAAACCACACAATGGACTATTGACACATTCCATGCAGGTAATATCATTCAATAACAACTCAGGTTATCCAGAATAATTATCTGCACACTTACAACAAGCATACTTCCCATCTTGAGGCACATGCTTTTGATTGGTATTCAAATTACGGCTGATTTAAACGCTAGATTTTTTGAAATTTTGTGGATTTATTATTATCATTATTTACAGAATGTTGTGTGTCCCATATGAGTGCCACAGTCCTAATGGGTCAGCTACCCATATGTACCTGGTTTGCAGGGAAGCACACAGGAGGGTCATCCAGCTGGTTTCAACAAAGCTGTAGACTTTTTCCTTCCCCTACCCCCTAAATGCAAATTGCGGCTGAATATATGAATATTGCAAGGTAGCTCAATCTTGATATAATCTTTCGCCCCACCAGACATGTTTCAGGTTGTGCACACTGGAAAGTATCTAAATGTATTTTATAATTTCATACGCGTATACGACTTTCTTGTTGTATATTGCAGTGACTGGGTCTGAATGACAATGGAGTCTACTGGTGAAGAAGAACGCGCCAGGTTGCCACGGAAGCGTGCACGCATGGACTGTGCAATCCACTGTTCCGATGAGGAGGCAGACGCAACATTGGTGTCGCCACAAAACATTGAGTCTTGAGAGCTGCTGAGATACGAAAGCATGCCCCTATCCTGAACATGGCGAAAGACTTACCGGAGCGAGAAATCCCACCAGTACAGTACCATCGCAAGTGCCGCAGCATTTTCACCATGAAGAAACTTCTTGACTCTATCATTGCCAGAGAAGATCCCAGGGGCAAAACCCCAAAAGACACTACCAGGAGGTCATCTAGAGAGGCGCACAGCACTTCAAGGGTATATGATGAACAGTGTATCTTCTGCGAAAAAGCGAGCAACTATCTGAGAGGTCAAAACACCAGGGAACCCCTCACGCAATGCGCCGAGTTACGTGCTGATGACAGAATCAGGGCAGCAGCAGTCAGGAAACTAGATAACAGGATGCTTGCTATTGTGAACAGAGACCTTGTTGCTGCAGAGGGCCATTACCACAAGTCTTGTTACCTTTCGTACACAAAGGATCATTCCACCAGCGGTAACATAGAAGGTGAGGAACAAGGCGAAGACATTCAAGCTCGACAGTATGAGGCAGCAGAGAAGCACTCCTACAGTGAACTCTTCAGATACATTAGAAATGGACTCTTCCCCAACCCAGAAGTGTTACCCTTGAGAGATCTAACTACCAAACTGGTGACATGCATGAACTCCTGTGGTATCAGTCAAGTCAAAGATTCAACGAAGAAACACATTCGTCGTAAGCTTGAAGCTGAGTTTGCGGGAGAACTGCACATATTTCCGGACAGCAAAGGAAAAGTTCTTCTTTATCCAGACAGCCTTTCGATGAGTGAGCTTGCCAAAGTGACATATGCCTTGAAGGTGGAGTTACACAATGTGACCTTTGCCAACACTGGAGATGTCATAACCAAAGCAGCATTGAAGATGAGAGACGACATCAAGAAGCAAGATGTCACTCGAATATGGCCACAAGATGTGGAGCACAGTGATGGCAGCATCCCTGAATCTGTGACCAAGCTCCTGAGAACAATGCTGACAGGAGAAAAGGAGTGCACAGATCCATCACAAAGGGTCACGCGACTTGTCAGTTCCTTTGGCCAGGACATGGTGTATGCCGTTTCTGGCGGCAAGAACATTCCACCGAAGCACATCCTCCTACCGTTTGCTGTGAAGTCTTTGACGGGGAACGTAGAACTGATACATACACTGAACCGGCTTGGCCACAGCACTTCATACTCGAAGGTCGAGGAGATCGACACAGCCCTGTGTCTACAGAAGCTGGCACTGTCGGAAAGTGCTGTAGCTTTGCCGGGGAATATCTACCCAAGTGTGTTCACTACCTTGGCTTGGGACAACATCGACCGACTTGAAGAAACTGTCAGTGGAGAGGGGACATCTCACAGAGTGAACGGAATTGCTGTCCAGGTGAAAGTCATCGGACCTCAGCCACTAAAAGTCATTCCCACCGTTGCCAAAACAAAGAAAAGGAGTATCAGCGCTGCACCACTGATGCTGGCCACATATAATGCTGGGAAGCGAGTGGGACCATCAACCACAACATGTATGGACTGCCGTAGTCCAGGATGCCAGGAGAAAGAACAATGTCTGGCTTCTTGCTCGCAGGTCAGACCCAGGGTCTCAAACAGTCAGCAGCTGGACAGGATTCAACATTAGGGTCCGAGATCAAGTGCCAGTGGTTCAGGACAATATCTGCTACCTGCCCACAATCAATGCTCCTGCCACACAGAAGTGCTGAACCAGTCACTCAGCATCATGCAGTCACTGCTGCTGACCAAGATCATCTGCGTATTCGACCAAGCACTCTATGCCAAAGCTGCTGAAATAGCATAGAAGCACGAAGACAAGTTCAAGAACATCATCCTCAGAATGGGTGCATTCCACACCATATGCAACCTGCTCTCGACCATTGGAAAGAGGTTCCAAGATGCCGGTTTGAGGGACTTGTGCATCGAGTCAGGCGTGATTGCCGAGGGTTTCATAGCTGGGGTAATGGAAGGCCACAAGCACAACCGTGGTGTGAGGCTCCACAAGCTTGTGTACGAAGCATTGATGAGGCTGGCCTGGAAAGGATTCCTCCCATGGCTAGAGGAGAACCACATTGCAGACCTGCGCCAGCTGGAAGAAACCCTGACCAGCATCAGCAACTTCTGTGATAACATCTGTCAGATGTCGTTCTGGAGAACTGGAGAATACCTCATGCGTCCGCACCATGGAGCTATTCCAAGTCTACCTCAACTACCTCAGGGATAAGAATGGCGATCTCTCAGCATTCTGGATGTCGTATGTCGACATGGTGGAGATCATGCTGGGACTCCTTCGAGCATCCAGAGAAGGGGACTGGATGTTACACCTAGCATCCATCCGAAAGATGATTCCATGGTGCTTTGCCTATGACAAGCTCAATTACGCCCGATTCCTACCCTACTACTACGCACAGATGTCCCGACTGCCGCTCGACCACCCCGAAGTACATGCGCACTTCATGGAAGGTGGCTTCTCGGTTCAGATTGGCAACACGAACCCATTCGGACGGATTCCCGTGGATCAGACGATCGAGGAGACTGTCAACAAAGACACACAGATACCTGGAGGAACGAAAGGATTCAGCCTGAATCCAGGAGCTGTCACCCGATACTACCTGACGTCAGAGTACCACAGTATGTACCTTGGGCACCTGAGGGATATGGTATGTCGAAGTCACTCACAGCTGAACCATTCAGATCTGTAGTTACCTAGGATCCGGAGGGATGAGGCTGACATCCAATCCTTGGTGGATCTCATGGAGAACAGCTGGCTGGATCCACTGAGTCGTGATCAAGCACAGTTTGTCAGTTTGTCGACCGGTACTGTTGCTCCTCCTGATGTCGCCAATGACCTCCTCGCGGCTCGCACGATAGGAGAGGAGGCATACCAGGATTTCAAGAAGAAACGCCTGGAGACAAATCAACCAACTACACAGTTCCATGACAAGATGACAAAAAGGAACTTGAAAACATTCACCCACATCCAGCAGAAACCAACCAGCAAAGCAACCCTTGCCAGACAGCTGGAAAAGAGTGTTTCTCCCGCTGAAGTTATTGCTGAGCCATCAGCAACTGTCATTGATGGCATGAGCCTGGTACAGAAGATGAAAGGGAATGACAAGACGTTTTCACAGCTGTCTGAAGCGATAGTGTCAACGGCTCTTCATGATGGAGCCCAGAGTAAACGCATTGATGTTGTCTTCGACGTTTACCGAGAGACGTCCATCAAAGACGCAGAGAGAT
>JAQQZZ010145398.1:0-10214 GCA_030265115.1 Mopalia vespertina | reverse complement strand
TACAGTGTACTCTACAAAGCTATGCTGGTAACCCTTTAGTTCTTAGTGGTACAGTGTACTCTACAAAGCTATGCTGGTAACCCTTTAGTTCTTAGTGGTACAGTGTACTCTACAAAGCTATGCTGGAAACCCTTTAGTTCTTAGTAGTACAGTGTACTCTACAAAGCTATGCTGGTAACCCTTTAGTTCTTAGGTCTTGGTATTTGGATAACAGTCCAAAAGAAAACATCACCAATTTAAAGTGAAGATCATCCACAGGCCTACATGTATTAGTGTTGTCAGGTTTTTAATTCTGCGTATCTTTTCAGCAACCTTATAGAGAGCTATGTAGTAAGTTTACTGTCTTTTGTTATTGTTTCACGTTATGTTGAACAGTTACCAGGCTGGCAGGTGTCAATGTCAATAAGTGAATTACCCGTAGGTGCATCATAGAACCCTGAATCAAACAACTTTCAAACAGCCAGGGAATCTTAACACCACAAGTTAAAGCCCACTGTATTGCATCTACTGTCTGTCCAGTTCAACAGGTGCGAACAGGTAGATTTTGAATGAATGACAATGTCCTATAGTAAGTAACTAATGTGATGATGAAGTCAAATATATAAGACAGTTATTGGTACTGTATGATCGTGAAAAAGTGATCAGTTTCATGTTTGTAAAGACTGACGCAGCTCCATTTTCAACCCGTTTAAAGAAAAACATTTTTAGAGGGGGTAAGGATTTGGGAGCTCAAAGAGGCAGAGGCCCAACCCCTCCCAACCCCTCCCAACCCCCTTTTAAATGTTGAGGTGTTTAAAGCTAAATATACCTTGCGCCAATGCCCCCTTGTTATAAAACAATTGGCAATTAGAAATGTTAAAAAACTGTTCATCTAATACTATCCATTCACATTGTTCATCACTTTCATCAGGCTTACAGAGCTTTGTTGGTCCGTCTATCCTGGCTTATTTTTGCTTGGATAGTCAATAATGGGTGCCTAAACTTTTGTCCTAGATCAGGTCTTGCAAGGTACATATAACTGTTATAACATGATAGGCGTTCAGTTATCATCATCATTTTTAAAATTAGTCACAACTTAAACTTGCTAGGTGATCATACAAGCAAATACAGGTGTTAAATACTATGTACATGTAGTGTCAGGGGCTTAGCCAGAAATAAAAAATATGGTGTCCAAAATGGTCATTTTGCTTCACATTTTGTGTCCAATTTCGACAGTTTTCCTATCTCCAGTCCTGCATGTTAAAGTTTCTTAAAACAGATGAGGCAATTGTTCACTTCAGGGTGTCCATTTGGACAGGTGGACGGGTGTCTGCCTAAGCCTTTGGGTAGTGTAATTACATCAAATCAGGGAGTATGAATGAGTCTGACAACAATAGGTAATTTAGTACACAGGTAGGCTATATATGATATCAAAGACTTGTCAAGAAAATAAAATAAAATCTTAAACCTTACAAAACTTTCCTATTTTTGAATTCAGTATTATTATCATAAACTACAACTAACTAAAACACTTAACCGATAAAAGGGTCCACAGATGTAAAATCTTTTAATAAATACAATGTAGAGGGGATAGACAGGTAACATGATAAATAAGGGTATATATTATAAAAACTGAGATCGGACTACATTAACTTTGTTTCCAGGTATTCTTACCTGGGGGTCATAATATATCTTTGATCATCATGTGGTAAACAATTACCTTTGAGCTGGTGGCATTTAATAATATTATTATAAAATGTGACCAGAGGAATAAATAATAAAAAAGAGAGATAAAATAATACATACTGGCACCAGAAAACGTATAACGTTTATACAGAGCTTAACTTAAATCCCCACTAAATGCAAATGACAAATTAGAGCGGTCCATCTGTGACAAGACAAAACATAAACGATAAAAATAAATCTGATTTACTGTTGGTTTTTTACAAACTCAGTGTCACTTATGTTTTTATTGCTTATAATGCACACTTTGATGATTCCCCTGAACTTTAAAGCACTAAGCCTGTAAAATTACATTAATATAGCTTAAATTAAAACAGAAACTAATCTATTTCCTCACATTTTTTAGTTTTCTTTTATATATATTTCTAAATGTATGGCTTTGGTCTATACTCTTTAGCATAAACCTAGGACGTAGGCAGTGGCAGATAGTCACTCTCCTGTGACATTTAATAACTGTTGGCATCTGTTGATAGGAGAATATATATTTACAAATTTATGTGGAAGAAAAATGTGTGCTTTCCGTCACGTCATCTGCTATCAAACAGAAAACCGTAACCTAGCTACAAAACTAATAAATGACAAAACAGTCGAAAAGAATTGATTTGTTAAAAAAAACACATTTAAGAATTTGCGAATCACGTAGTTACATTTAAGTGGCCGCCTTTACCTGTTCAGCTAATCCGATTATCGGATTATAGCACCTGTCATTGTGACAACGCAAAATTATCGGTCAAATTATCCGTAGTATTTCTACAAAACATATTACCTGGCTTTAACAGAATACTCCAGTGGTATGGGTTGCAACAAACATAAAGAGGGTCATCCGTAGGAATACAACAAGGCAACCGTTTTAATTCTGTCCTGTCCGAAATACTTGGCCATCTCCAGATTTGACAGCAAAGCATTTCTGGGGAAACTGTTCTTTTCCCCATTCGCTTATCTCCCTTTGGGATAAGAACACATTTCGTCGTTTCTCCTCCTTTACTCTCGACACTCCGTAATAGAATCTCCAACTGCTTCTCTTTAAGACGTTTTAACATCGACTGAGCCGTTGATTTGATTTCTAATTCAGATGAGCTTTCAGACGTACCCGGGGTTTCATTTTGAGGTAACAATCTATATTTCCACACACGTTTTACTAACGAATTTCTTTTACTGCCGAACATACAGCATGGGGAAATAGGGGTTTCGTCCGACACATCCACAGTAAAAATGGTACAAAATCACACGGAAAAAACTCCACAGACTAATGCCTAGGAGACGCTCAGATACGTCTCCTGTATATTCCAAAGGTAATCACATTGAAAAATTCACAGCGAAATAGCGTAAAATCCTAACCAACACACACACGGTGTTTTCTGTACACTTCGATGAAGTGTGTTGTTTTGCCTCTGACCGGCAGTCAGTCATTCAACACAAGGCGAACATTTACGGCGATCTCGGTGAATTTTCTGCTAAATTATCAATCAAAACTTTACACCTGTGTACTAGACTGCAACACCTTTGCCTCCGTATAATCATGCAAGTCCTAGTTAGCCCGTGTTCTTGTAAATTTGCTTAAAACTACAGCTATACGGTATGTGGTTATCTTCTTCCATAACGCTCTCAGCTCTGATAGTCCTCAATGCTTCAATATGGACTGAACAATTTTGACAAGTAGGGGGTCAAAGGCTATGCCTACAAAAGTATGCGGGGTGGATTCAACGAATTTATAGCGAAACCTGCCCTGAAAATTACACAGTTAGCTTCAGAATGGGTATATCTATCAGTGTTAGGACGTATTTTAGCAGGTATAACTAAGGTTAATATAATTTTCTTGTCAATAAGCAGCCTTTTCTACCATGGACGAGTTCATTTAAGATCTAAAGCTCGCTCCTCTCCGCAGCTAACGAGTGCTCTGATTGGTTGAAACATAGTCACGTGCTTGTCTAGACTGACTGGCGCGACCGACGTCGTTGTGGATTGTTTCACAAATAGTGGACAGCTTTACTCAAACTAGCCCCAAAGTCGCCCAAGGGGGTTAGAGGGAGGGGGGCAAACGAGCCGGGCAAAAAATAAAGCATTTTAAAAGTCGCAGGGGGTGTTCGAACACATATCGGTTCTCTCAGAGTACAATTAAAGATAGAGACAGCCTCTGAATGCGAAGGACTTGTAAGTGAACGATTAAAGGGGTTTCGTTGCGGTATATAAAACGGATTGAATATACACCATTAGAGACCCACCAGCAAATGTTTGTTTAGATAAATGGAGAGAAGATGGGCTCTTAAAGAAATAAAATCTTTACATGGCATATGATCGGCCAGAAAATAAAAGAGCCGGTTAAAGTATGTGTGTAAACAGATCAATCAAAGTGGGTGTACGAGATGCATCACGGCTCAGTAATGTTAACAAACGATGTCCTCATTTACCTTTTTATTTTGTTTTTATTTTGGAACAGCTCCCTCTGCCAATTAAATCACGCTTAATATATTGCATTTGAAATGTGTTATGTGGCTAATTTGCTTACATATTTTTCTAGTTGCAAACTCTGTTAAAGATTGGGTTTTATATTTAAAAAGGCGTACATATTATTAGGCCTATTTTATATGCTGTTTTTATTCTAAATCAGTATAACATTAACACAATTAGACTCCCTATGTTATAATAATGTATCATTCCGAACAATTATAACACCTTTATGGCACAGTTAATCTGCCCTTTTGGATAAGCTTAGTTGACAAGTGCGTTGCAGCTATAGTCTTAGTGTCTTAGCGCTGGATGGACATTGATTTTCAACAGAACAAAATTAATAAATACATATATCCGTCAGTCTGTCGGTCGGTTGGTCGGTCGGTCGGTCATTCGGTTGGTCGGTCGGTCGGTTGGTCGGTCGGTCGGTCATTCGGTCGGTCGGTCGGTCGGTCAATAAATCAATCAACCAACCTGCCAACTAATCAATTAATTAATCAATCAATAAATCAGTCAATCCATTATTTCGATCGATCGATTAAGAATTCCATCAACATAATGGATGTCATGTTCCCGTCGCTCAATCCCGTTGTTTTTCACTTTCAGAGAGTGTAACTTTATTGTAAAAAGTCACCCTATTACCATCATAAAACGTCAATCATATTGGGCTGTTGGAAAATTCATGTTTTACCAGTCACAGGTTTTGGAGCGTTAAACAATCTTTGTTCTTGGGGAAAATGAAAGCCTTGGACAAAGTTATTTTGTTAATTGAATTCGCAAAGATTTGTCCAAGTCATATACTCACGTGACATGTGTCTTTTATGTTATTCGTAACGTTACTTTGACGGTCATTTTTTTATTATCACGAGACATGCATGGGACGAATGTCGTACCTGTAATATAAGTTTTCTGAACAACACAAAAAACATTCTTTATATACTTGAACAGCGTATATCATTCATAAACTTAATTTCTGGATAGCCATGGCACTTTTTGTTTTGTGATAGAACACGTTTCGATACTTATGCCTGTATCGTCATCATATACTAGCCTGTCTTTTCCATGACGTTATAAATGTAGACGGTATAATGTACCCGTAACTTTACTTTGAATGCGTCTCTGTTGTTATGTTATTGAAACTGTGTATATTTTATTTGAATCGTAACTCAAATTTAATATCAATTTAGACCAAATACCATTTTCGAGGCGAAAATATACAATTTAAAAAAAAAACGATTAAATTTCAACGAAAAAAAATTATTCAATTTTGTTTGTTTGGTTCGAGAGAAATTGACACATTAATCCCTATTATATAGACTGTATATATATCTTTTAGTTTTACTTATATATAATCAGAATGTATCTTTCTATTCTACTCGTAACATAAGGTTAAAACTTTTTAATATTTCGTAAAGTGAATTTGATATATCTTTAAACAAATTTAAATTATTTAATTCTTTTTTTCATTAAGTAAACACTCATTTTTTGCAAATGTTGTGTGCATTTTTCATTTAAATAAAAAAGAGCATTAAAAAATTACAAATTGATTAAGCAGTTTACAAAAAAATCATAGCCAATACGCATATTTGACCTGTTGCTGTCAGTGTACAAGCTACGGCCCCTACAGCAGAGAAATAGACTCGTCTGACATCGACTGGCTTTTCGCCGTCCAGACAACAAGCATATAGAGAGCTGATAGCTGGCGCCGCGGAACGCTCACGACGCTGTCTGCGAACACAGAAAAGATATAAAACACTAGCTGGGCATATAACTGAAATATCGCCCGAGAACATCATAACAATACGCGAGAGACCCTTTTAATACGCGTCTCTAAATTATAAATAGTGCTCAGAGAGAAACGTCATTATGTTAAAAGTTTGTTTTCTTTGAAAGTAAATATGTAGTACACGATATTTGACTCAACTGCAATTAATTGATTTCATGATATTATTACCTTAATTAAACTATCCTCATTCAGGGGCCTGTTATAGCCTTGAGTTGGGTGTGTTATAAACATACGTATAACCGTATATGATTCAGGTATAAAGGGATTCTACGTAAAGTTATAAAGTCATATATTATCAGCAGAGGTATATGCAGTTACTCAATAAATTCATGCCTTCACTTTCCAACAGTTCGTTCATACTTATTAACATTTGTTCGTTCCTTTCTTTTCTTTCTTTATCCCCTCCTTCTCTCCTTCCTACCTTTCGTCCGTCTATCCGTCCTTTTTATTCTTTTTTTCTGTCGGATGGTCGGTCGGTCCGACGTCCCGTTCGTTCGTTCGGTTAATCCTTTGTTAAATTGCTTGGTATGTAAATCGACTTAGTGCATGTCTTAAATACGGTTTATTTATTTTATTATTACGAGTTATAGTGAGTCCTAATTACCAGTCAGCTATATCGTCATCACGACTAAGTAGGTCTGTCGTATACTTATTTGCTTATTTAGTACATGATGGACCATGGTACAAGTAAGCTATCTTGTTATTACAAGTTACTGGGAGTTATATAATTTGGTTATTAAAAATAGAGCTATACTTACCTCGCAATAACGGTTTAGCCATATCATTAATCTATAAGTATAAAATTGTGGCATATACAAAGTTGAGAGAAAAGAAACTATAATGATGTCCGACAGGCGACAAATTGCAAAATCAATTAAACCGTTTCATATATACATATAACAGTTAATAAAGAAAATTGTAGATTGGAGTGACGTCCCAGCAAACACACTATACGTATAGTTGCAACGTTGTACATTAGCTATATACATTGGTAATGTTGCAGAGTAACCAAAAATCAACGTTACTGCAAGTTCTTCAACGTAAATCTACGATGAAATTTGGTTGTTATTTCTTACCAGTTTATACAACGTTGTCAAAACGTGACACAAAACGTTGTAGTTTAATGTTGTGACAACACAAATCGACTACGTTGTGACTTTGTTGTGAATTGCTTAGCGTTTTATACGAGGTAATAACAAGTTGTCAAAACGTTAAATGATGCGACAACAATATTACAACGTAGCTATTACGTTTCTGTTCGTTGCCCTGTGACTGTATTCTATAAGGTTGTGACAACATAACTGGTAGTCCACAAAATTCCGTTGCAACAACGTTACACTACCGCAATAAAACGTTGTCTCAACGTTGTTTGGTTTGCTGGGGTAACGTCAACTGGTATAGTAGAATCAATATATATTCTTGTCTTCGGGAGAGCTGTAAGGTGATTGGTTAAAATTGGGCCGTAATGACTCAATCAGAACGTCTCAGGAATAATGGTAAGCGATCTCCGCATAAAGAGGCTATATTTCATTTATGAATAAATGAAAATAACTACAGTCCAGGAGAGATAATACTGTCGCGCGATCAACCCATGGTTACCTGACGTCATGCGCGCTATTCGAATTAATACTCAATGATTTGTGTGAACATTACTAGGGACTGGTTGCTCGAAGAGTTAATAAATGTAATCCGCTATTAAATATGACGTCACGCCATGCATGTTGAAGGTCTATCTCTTACCCGATGTTAGCAATTTAATCTGGTGTTAACTGCTAAAATCGTCTTTCGAGCAACTGGCCTAATAGGGCTATAAGTTTGTCTGATTTAATGTATAAGTGAATAAAATGCGGGTTTACATCAATTCGTAATTTCTCACAAGAGCGACTAAATTGGACTCTTTGGTTTGATCAGATGGAAATTGTGATTTTTTTTTACACAACGCGGACAATGTTTCTTCGTTGATTTGTATAAGAACGCATTATGGCGGTTGTTGTATGACGTCTGGGGTTATGCACGCAATACATTCGAGGACGTCCGAGTGAGCACACGCGATCCGAGTGTATGTTGGTCCACCGTTTTCCGCTTTAGACGGTAACTACATGATATGGATATGCATGGTGTTGACAGACAAAATGGCAAACGGCATTCAGGAGTGTGTTTAGAATTGCGCCCGCATTGGAGTCACGCGAATCTGAAGACTGATCAGTCCAATTTAAAAAAAACAAACCTTTGAACGCTAAGCTTTTATGACATGAGATGAAAACAGAATTTGCCATAGCTAATGTTAACCAAGATTGGATATATTATTTTGAAAGAATTTCACAAACATGCATTTTTATAAGTCTGTAACAAATTCTCGTGGAAGTCCTCGAATTAACCATGCACACACATAACATTTTCGTTTTCAAAAGCCATATGAAATATGCTCGGTTGATCTCAGTTTGTGGATATTATTTGCGCATACGGTGTTAAATCGGCGCGACGAACAAAATATACACGCTGTATATGTGCCTATTCATATATATTCTATCAGAACAATGCGTCTAGAGAAGATACCAGAGAAACGAGAACCTCGCGAGGTTTATAACCGTTTATGAACATATAACAGGGTCATGGGATCAAGGTCATGTGTTGACCCCTTAAGACAAACGTCTTTGGTTCGATCCCGGGGGATGGATGCAAAGAAAACGGTTCTTTGGAATTGGAGAAATTGGTCTAGCTTCACTTGATGTAAAGGGTACCATACCGAAACAAAAAGGGTTCTACCAGAGACATATAGGCTGAAGAACCTTTATTGGTTCTAGAGAGACATTGTTCTGTAAGACATGATGATAAAGTTTAAAGAGAGGAAGACACATTTTAGACAACAGAGTCCATACACTTTAATGGAAGGCTTTTACTCAGGGGATAAGAGTTGTCCACCCAGAGGAAGAGTTTGAAAAGCTGGAACAGGTAAACACAATGAGAAAATTAAGATTACACTACATGCAATCAGATTATTTTTTCGTTTGGAATGCCCCTCAGGATGTAGTGACACTAGACAGATAGTCACTTTTTATTTTTATCTTTCTGATATTTGATGAAATTGACATTTGTTGTTCTCCTATCAACATATATATAAACAAAAAATACAGTATCAAAAGAGAGTGACTATCTGTCACTACCGCTAGGATTCAAATTGACAATCCTCTTTATCTATAGATTTGCCAAGGCCGTATATATTTCTAAAAATTATCATAGGTGTGTACATCAGAATCAATATTATTACACGATATATTGTAGATATAAATTATATTTCTCGACAGGAAACTCTCCTCCACAGGGATGCCGATTAATCAGAACCCCTAAATCATCTCATTTTCTAGATTAACTCACACAGACATGTTTCTAAATAGATCTTAATTGTTATGGGTAACGTATAGACAAATCGAAGAACGGTTTTTACCATTTACATGGATTTATGTATACATTATACATATGTTAACTAGACGTTGCTGCGTCCGACCTTCGACCAATTTCACCGTGTTCTTATCTTGGATATTAGAGGAACATTTTAGAGGGAGATAACTCTGGTATAGATTAAGTTTTAAATTTTAATCAATTCTGTCGATGATTTAATAAAAATTTATAGTACACCTGTTTAATTTAAAACAAGAGGAAAAGAGGAATAGCGTCTTGTTGTACTTGTGATTTAAGCAACAAAACGCGTTTCGTGCATGCTATAGAATTTTGTATGAATCCGCAAAGTGATTTGGTGCAAGCTATCCGACGGTTCCCATTACATGTTTTTGTGAAATATTATTGCTTCCATTCAAAACCTAGTCTCGCGTGAATCAGACTCTTCCCGCGATAACTGACCAAGACACGATCGCCGTGGTCGAAGTTAACGCCAGAAGAATCTGTACGGGTAACCTATATATAGAAAGAGCCGCGTGACGTTCTGACATGGACGTTTGCATGTCGATCGGAACATCCTTCGACACATTTCGTACCGGTGCAGTTATCTCCGGCAGAGGTGAATGGAAGCAATAATATTACACGAAAACGTGTAATGTTAACCGCAGGATGCTTTGTACGCATGCATGAAAATCAACCAAAGTACTCCGCGGATTTGTATAAAAAGAAACACATCAAACAAGCCCGTTTCTCGGGTAAAATCCCATTTAAACAAAACACTGTTCCTTTTTATGTTTGACTTGTTGCAAATAATTCGAATTTCGTCAGCTGTAAGTATTTTAATAATGATGTGGCTCCAATG
>JAQQZZ010145397.1:0-27070 GCA_030265115.1 Mopalia vespertina | reverse complement strand
AGAATACCAGAGGAATGGCGAAATCGTGTAAACTATGGCATGTCTTCGCATGGTTACTCCATTACGTAATCATAGTCTTCTGCGAAGAGAACAAAAAGTCCGATTTTAATGACATATAATCAATGAGTATCTTAGACCTAGCTACATGTCTTAAAGGATTGGAATAAACACAGTGAAAAAACGAAAATGTGTCCTGTCTGGTCTTTTAATATGAACAATAATATTATGTAAAACTGTGCTACAATATAACAGTGCAATATATAAACGGATTATGTTTGTTAAATAAACTGTATAACAATAATAATTGGGGACGATGTTTTCATATAGAGAAGCACCGCTGTTGAAACATTCCGACACTTACAGATTGGTGGGTCGTTATCATCGTACCCTTCAAAAACTGCAGCGATGTCGTATTTGGGTGTGTTCATGCAAATGCAGGCGAACTACATTCGCATACAAATATTAAACATCGACACATTGTCAGATTCAACCGAACTTTCATTCTGCTTTCACACATGTAGTACAGAAACCGGATCCAGCACATTAGATAAACCAACGCTGATAGTGAAAGTCATTTCTACAACATAACTTTAATGGCAATTACGTGGTGTAAATCAAATCAGAATAAGTTTATTCATACGCATCTCACTTTCAACAATTCTAAACTTCGTCTCTTCATAAATAGTTCGTAGTTCACTATAGATTCGACAAATCTATCAAAACTTCACCAGTTCAAAATTCGAAATTAATTCAGATTTCCAATCCCATTGATGACCAAAACTGTTTTTAATTTTGTATACGTTTGAGAAATCGCGATGTCACGAAAATGTTATAACGAAATCAAAACAATTTGAACCGTGAGAAGAATTAAAACATTGTCTATCTATAAAAAGCTATCGCAGCCTCATAATAATTTATCTCACCTTTCACGATGATAACATTTACATAGCAGACGGGGTGACCCGGGGCTGGTATAAAACTGTGAGTCAATAATTCATTTTCATAATGTGATGTCACGAATACCACGAAGTTAACATGTTGGAGATATTCGCGGACCTATACGAAACATTCATATGTTGCAATAAAGAAGGTGACATAAGAAACTCACCGTTGAATGGCATGCCAAGAGTCAAAACGTTACAATAGTAACCATCTTCAGACATACACAATACAGATCTTGGCATTGAAGAAATTATCACTGCCAAAAAAACCTGATAATGGGATTCTGGCGCGGGATTAGAATTTCTCTGACCCGGTTTTTTTGTTTACAGTATCACTTATTAACATGTATTGTTTCGGAGAAAAAGTAAGTCTGGGAAGAGTGAAACACCTCTATTCAGACACTTTCATAACCTCGAAGAATATGACTTCATTTAATCAACTCTCTGTTTCTTTAAGTTGAGATTATAAGGAAGATCAGAAAATAAACCGCACTCAATCAACGAAAAAAATGTACGAAATAAAGTAGTCCGATGAGTGAACGAGATTGAAGATCGTTTATGCCCTTGCTGAGGGCTCCAATGAAGATGCCCGGATGATAAACACATTTGGTAAACGTAGTAAGCGTATTGTTAAAGGCCACAAGCACAATTGGATAGTGTTAAACTCAGCATTTCTCAACTATTCAAACGAAAACATCACAAAGTGCCTATTAGAATGTAACACAGGCCTTCATAAATTAATGAATGCTAATTCCAAGCTCATTTATCTTTTTGCGAAAGACGAAATAAAACAAAAAATAAAACAAGCCGTGGACAGTTGGCAAACTTTGAAACAGGCAATATAAAGGCTTTCGCTTGTGCATGTTCATTTTACACACAACTCCGCCAGTACAGACAGCCGTAAAGGGGGATAACTCTTGCCACTATTTGTCAATTGAGTATTTTGTCCTAAAGCTTTTATTGACATTCGTATTGTATCAGTAACTGGATTGTATGGGAAATACAACTTAAGTAAACACAAGAATATCCATATCACGGACTCCGACCAGGACCACATCAATACGAATATCAGGAAACTTTAAATAATTAAAAAATCCACCATTCTGGAAATTGATGAATAACCTGATAGTTTTCTGGGATATATTTTATCAGCGTAACTTAGTTCTTCTCTTGAGAATCTTTGAGAAAAATTAACCGACCATGTCGTTTTTGCCTTCCAGAGTGGGATTTGTTTTCTTGAACAGAAGACAGGAATTTATCTTCTCCAATAAAAAGTCTAAGCCTAACTTGTCTATTTGAAGTTTCTGTTCTTGTATCTTCACTGGAATTGGGTCTCTTGGGTGGTATCAGGTTGTCTTGATCGTCGTGTATTTTCCGTTCTCTTTTTCTATGTCCTCTTACCACAGACGGTAAATCTTTTATACTAGAAGACACTAAATTCGGAAGAAACGATGGTTTATAATACTCGGACGATATATTGGCAGATCCTCGTGAACCACTCAGTCTTTGTCGTGTCCGATTTGTCCCTGCTGAACTGAAATTTTTATCATCGTCCATTTCAGGAATACTGTCTAAAATACCAGAAGGTAACTTCATTCGCTTGTAAAGCAATTTTTTGCCACCTTTTCGTCTCTTTCGGGATTTGCTTTCAGATGGTACTTTGGTACTTTCAGGAATCTCATTTCCGTTCATCATTTTGGATCGAGTGTTGTTGTTGTTGCTGAGGATAACATAGATATCTTTGGGTGATGTGGGTTGTTGTAAATCTATAGGGTAGTTTGATGGGGTCTGTTCTATGCTAGGCAAAGCATCGGTAAGCAGATCGAGTTTATCCCTATTTGTATGAGGAGGCTGAATGCTTGGTTTGACACTGTTTTGTTTTGAAGACTTCGTACCATTTCTCACAGGCTTAGATATTTCATTAATATCTGAAGCATTTGCCAAACTTACAATCCTAGGATTCGTCTGTTTTACACTATCGATGCTAGGAAGCACAACTTTGTCGGGTTCACACGCATATATTTTATCTTCCTCAGATTTAACACTGTCCTTTGGAGGCCTATTTAACAATTCATCTAGTGACATAATTCTTCTTGGACCATTATCGAACGGGAGATTATTCCGTCTGCGTATCCGGCTTGCACGAACAATAAGTTCATTCTCCTTTTCTGAAAGGTGGGATTGCACGTCTGCAAAACGATTTCTGGTGAGTGCTTGAAGACGTTTTGTATAGGCTAAGAGCGACTCTTTGAGTCTTTTCTGTCGGAACGAAATGGCAGACGTGTTTTCTTTATAGTCTCGCTCAAGTCCTGACAATGTTTGCCTATGGGAGTCCTCTTCTCTTACTTGACTTGCATTGATGGTTCTGGGAGTTTTCTTATACCCATTTACCCCAAAATAACTCATGTCGACAAAGTGTCATCATCTATTTTCCAATTCCATGTTGTCTGCCTTCAATAGAAACATAACCCTTTGAACTCACTGGAAATAAAAAAGATTGTCTAAATTTTAAAATGCGAAACTTTTGTAAAATTATATGATAAACTCGTGAGATAAATATTATTTATCAAACCTGCATGAGTTATGGTTTTAATAGGCGAAAACTTAATATTGTTTAATGAGACCTTATGCTGTAACATGATATAGGCATATCTTCGTGCCTGGTCGATCTGCTTGCCAGGTTAACTGATCCGTATAAGGTAATACATGTGACACTCTAATTCATATAAAGATGTAATATGTGAAATGCTATACACTAAGTCGCGCACTCTGCTATGTAATTACAATGTGTGTGTTGAACATGTAACATAGATATGTATGGTCATTGTTAAATAAAACGAAACTCTCTGAGCAATACAGTATGATTGCTGCCTACATATATAGTATATGAGTAATGTTACAGTCCACGAAGGGAAAGTAATTCTGCCCACAAAATATAGATTTGCGCTATTGTTGGAACACACTATTGTAGCACTGATTTGTACTAACTCATTGTGTATTTGTCTGCATGCTTAGAGTTTAAACCCGTGCTTAACGTATTGCTTAATGCAAGCAAAGCGACAGCTAGGTCTGTTATAATATCGATGATGTTAAATGTCTTAGCCACCACTATATACCCGACTTGTCGTTTGTGCATATATATATGAACATAATATTCATAATATACCATACACAATGTGTGGGAAAATCCCTGGTCAATGTTCCTATTCTGTGTCTGCAATAACATTTTGTTGTACCGATAGTATATAGGAACCGACCCCAAAGAAAAGTTCTTAAAGAACAGGCCCTCTTTAAATTTACCATACTTATGTAGTCCAGAAAGACGGTATAAATCAATGGCTAAGAGAACTCAACACTTGTAATCTATTTGACATGTTGATTAGAGTAAAGTATATATTTCTGCGTGTTGAACAGCTCCTTAATTATTCATGTATTCTGGCAATTTAACATCAACAAAACTCTATATAACTAAAGCAGTTGTTGTTAGGTAGACAATCATGCAATGTTAACATCCTATATGCAAATACACTACTGCTATTCTGGGTCTTATGTCTGTTTTAATACTGTTACATATGTCACTGACCGGTAATTTCTACCAAAACAAAACAAAATGAGAGTAATTTTCGACCTACCTTGTGTTTCGCCTTTTAGTGATTTATAGATTGTTGTATACACACCCGTCTATGTTGTCGATGGTGATCAGGAGCATTCCTTAAGCAACCTGTAGTCATTGGATAAGGGCCTATGCTCCGTTAGTACACATTAAAATATAATCACATTTCCAAATAAACTCAGCGCACCCTTTTCCATACTTGTGAGTTGTAATCAATACCATACAAACACGCTGGCATGGGGTGTATGTTCTATTTGGGTTCAATATTTAATATCAGATTAATATCAGCTCTACTATAATTGGATTCCAGAGTAAACGCATGGAAGAGCAGGGCACCGCGTTAACGGGATTGGGGGAAGTCAATAACATAGTATATACCACAGCTCGTGCCTTCTTATAAAACTTCTCCCACACCTGTGTTAGTTTTTCCTTAATGTCTTAAGAAAGTCCGTATTAAATCAACATTGGCAATCGGGATCAGGGGCGTATATACTAGAAATCGTTAACAGTGCGTGTGGTAGGTCGGGAAAAGGCTTACCATTGACATCTGCACGAATGTTAACAGCTTTCAAGGTTTAGTAATACTGTATATTACCCTCACAA
This sequence comes from Mopalia vespertina, assembly GCA_030265115.1. Lineage (NCBI taxonomy): Eukaryota > Metazoa > Mollusca > Polyplacophora > Chitonida > Mopaliidae > Mopalia > Mopalia vespertina. The sequence goes on along the minus strand of JAQQZZ010145397.1, from coordinate 21,913 downwards.
TAATTTAGTTATTTATTCTTCTGTCTGTTTGTTTCTTTCTCTCATAACTTCATTTCACTGGCTATTATAAGGTTTGTTGATTTTATTTCCAGCTATCAACCACAACCTCCATCTAGAAATAAACCTAGACATCAAGAGCGTTTGTTGCTGAGATAATGTTTGTTTGATAAGTGTTTTGTGCCGTACTAAAGGTCATTGCACTAATAGGACGGCGTACCCATTTATCCAGAAATTTATTAACGCATCAAAGACGAATGCTTGTCCAGTACGTAATCGACAGAAGTGCTGGCTCAGGGCATACGTGTTTTACTGACATCTTGAGAATTAGCCATCGTTTTTTAAAGATGAGACCACCAATGTCATGACAGGTGAAGCTAACTGAATAAAAACAACACAGAAATCCGCTTACATAACCAGCTTAGAGTGTGAATTGTTGTGTGGTTCTTACTCACCTGACTTTAACCCGTTTCCCCCAATTTCTACCATTTTGTGTAGCACTAATGGCGTCATATATCCTGTTGAGGTGTGTTTGAAACACCGGAATGCCACCTTCTTCTAGTAAAGGATGATTTGTTCAAAGCATTGTATAAGCATTGCACAATAATATTCCATGCGGGCAAAGATCGTTGTTATAAAGCCCAGTAAGAAACGGTGGTGTCTGTTTTTATTGGGAGCTGTCACCGTTCTTTATATGCAAGTATATAGTGATATCTCAAATGTAACGCAATACGGACTTGTCTAACTAATATACATTTTTTAAGTAACTTTAGTTTCTGAAACTCGATCTCACGTCGTAGGTTTTATACTTCTGTTTCGTTAAGCACAGATAAAAAGTCACTGGACTGAAACCCATTACCGTGAAAGTGATAACATTGCCTCCCATAATAAAACAACTGTCATAAACAAATTCTAAACAGTGAACTAAGAATAAAGCAACGTTGAACCGATGTGATTCTACAGTAATAAAATAAGATAGACTGATATATAATCTCCGTTGGAACTACCGATAATTAATAACATGAATTAGTAGGTCGTTTGATGGTGTATTGTATTCTTAGTCAGATCAAGCGATTCGCTGTGCCTCATCTCGATAAATTCCTTTTTTAATGTTAGAACAAGAGTGAGCTCCATGATGTTTTGTTCATCATCACTACATTATCTGTCTTCTACTATTTCATGTACATTTATATGGCTTAATTCGGTGGTCTCTTTGGACTATTTCTATTGATCTGAACGGGACAGTATTACACGATGCATTATAAGGGAAAGACATTGATTAAGGTTTGTATATATTAAACGCACTTAAAGAAAGGACATATACATAACTTTCTCAATTCGTCAACGAGCAATGGTAGTCCTGTATTTATATGTCTTTTAGTTGACAGTAAGGCGTTTGATAGAGTCAACCAGTAGGTATTATGTAACAGATTACTTGACCGTAAAGTTAATATTGTTATTGTATATTTTCTATACAAATGGTTTACAGTCAAACAATTTGTGATTAAGTGGGGTGGGTCATACTCCCCTCCCCTTTTGGCGGGAAATGGTGTGAGACAAGCTAGGGTACTTTCCCATGTACATTTTCAGAGTACATACATGAACTTGATGTTGCTCTTTGCAAAACTGGGATTGGCTGTAACATAGCCGGGATTTTTATAAACCTTAGTATATGTGCAGATGGCATGTGTCTAGTCTGCCAGTCTGCCAAAGCTCTTAGAGTCCTCTTTCCAGATTGTGAATTGTTCTCTTAGTAACGAAAACTGTGTGTCTGGTCATTAAATCGAAGAGCTACAAAAGTTTTGATCCTCCCAATGTTTATCTTAATGGGACTGTCTGCACTTACACTTACCTGGGGCATATCATTTGCAATGATTTAAATGACAACGATGATATACAGTGTCAATGTAGAAAGCTATGTGTACGGGCGAACTGCCTGATACGTAAATTCCGGAATTGTTCCAGTGATGTAAATATGACATTGTTTAGATCGTTTATTGAAGGAATTTATTGTGGTGTATATATAGCAAGGATGTATTCAATTCCATTCGTGTAATGTATAACAATGCCTTTCGATGGTTGATGCACTTTAGGCATGTTTGTAGTGCACGATTAATGTTTGTCTCCCATAATGAACGTTTATTTGCCGAGATTTTGTGAATGGCTATGTATGGACTCAATATAGACATGTCGAGTTGTCCAAGAATTGTCTGATACAAACTGTAATAACCAGTGATATTCTCGTTTCATCTAACATGATGTCAAGATGGCAACAGAACATATTAACTTATACGAAATAGGCCTTGATTTATTTGTATAAATTTATGAATATTATATGACGGTACAAGTTATATGGACTTTAGTCTGAAATAAAAGTGTTATTATATTTAGTATATGGGAATGCGTTTATCGGTCGACAAAGGTTCATGTATACATGCCGTATACAAATCACACTAACAATACGTCCTCTACAATACCCCCAACGAGTAACGAGTCTTTGTCTATGTTTATCATGCAATACTTGTGTAAATTAATGTGGCTTATTGTAATGTTTGTCGGTCGGTTTCCTCCGCGCCGCATCAGGACCCTCTGAATCCAATATTCCAAACCAGGAAATGGAAATTTACAGTATAATATGTCCAGCGCCAGTGCCATTATCAATATATTCCACGACATTCACCATTATCGATTAAATGAAATAATACCCTTCAGCTGGTATATGGACTAAAACGTGACTCTTGAATTTGAGATCACCTAGCCACTGAAATCCTTTAGGGATGACCACTTATCAGCTTATATTGACAGAACGACACTCCCCAAAGTTAACAACAGCCGTACGTTTAAGGTAAATTTCCCTTAAATGAACAGGAATTGAAAAACATGGCGGATTCATGAAAGAGATTTAATCAGAACAGAAAATGATTTAGTTTGAGGTAATTGTGTTTCGTATTGTACGATATATATTTTTGAGCCATGGAATATGTTTAAATGAGTAAGTTCCTAAAATACTCTGTAAACAATCCGTATATCTGGTTAAACCATTCCAAACATAGAACAAGTTTTACTGCTTTAAATGATTGGACGTGCTTTTCTGCTTTAAGCGAGTAAATGTTTTTTACCTTTTTATTTTTTTTTTACAGATTTAACACGCTTTGCTGATGTAAGCGATTGCTCATGCTTAATTGCTTTATGCGATAGACCATGATTTACTGCTTTAAACGATTGAGCATGCGTTAGTGCTTTATGCGATTTGACATGTTTGACTGCTTTAAACGATTTGTCATGCTTTATTGCTTTATGCGATTGGACATGCTTTACTGCTTTAAACGATTTGTCATGCTTTATTGCTTGAAACGACTGGACATGCTTTACTGCTTTGAACGATTGGGCATGCTTTATTGCTTGATGCGATTGGAAATGCTTTACTGCTTTAAACGATTTGTCATGCTTTATTGCTTTAAGCGACTGGACAGGCTTTACTGCTTTATGCGATTGAGCACGCTTTACTGCTTTAAGCGACTGGACATAGTTAATGTTTTTCTTTTTTTAGATTGGATATAATCCACTACGTTAAAGGCATTTAACATATTACATATATTGTATAAAGCAGTCCACAGGGTTAGATCATTAAATTTGTTTTAATACATCGAACGATTCAACGTGTGTCTAATGATTCAACGTACTTTATGGCGTTAAGCTGTATGAACAACCATTTGCAGTTTAAAACAATTTCCAATATCAAGCTAATGGCAACTAATTTTTGTTTTTTGGGGATTCAAATAGTATCGCCATTTGATAAGTGATCGAGGTGGAAGAAACGCAGTGCTTCGTCTGCTTGCGATTCAACGATCTTGAGTTAGATTGTCGTATCTTTTGTTACTAATAGCGTGTTATCCACAAATAACTTAAATCACACTCAAAAAGCACACGACGCAATATGGTGAGGGGTTTCAAATTTAATTCATTGAAACATTTTACAAGGCATTATAAACATATTTCAGATTATGCTATCGACGTCATTTATAAAGAATTGAAAATATTAAACAATGCTAAGCTACTAACATTATGTAACAAAAGTAGGCCATTGAAGGGGCTTTGTATTGTTACGCTATTGCTAACAGTGAATATATTGTGATCACGGTGAAGAAGAAAAAAAAAACAAAAGAGTTTCGCATTTTTCCCATAATTTGACTGCAATACATGTAATATAGGGAAGAGAGCATTTGGGGCCTTCCATAAACGAAACTTTCTTAACTCGGTGTTGTCAAGGAATGGGTTTTCCGTTTGTTTATACACTGTTATACTTTAGCATCCCAACCAAGAACAATGGTAGAAAAAATACATTATACGTTAAAGTATATTTAACAAATTCCGATGATGAAAGAATTAATGGACAGTGTTCAAACTGTTGTCAAAACTTAGACAATATGTGTGTGCAAAATATATTGATTCTTAACAACTGGCAATAACACTAACTTTGTGATTCACAAACCTCAAGACTTGTCAAGCAAAAGCCATTTAGATGTTATTGGGAGTGGGCTTTTAGTGTTTGACATGTCATTGGACAATTGTGATCGTCAGAATGAATGATGATAAACGTATTGTAGGTATTTCTCTGAACATACATTGAAGAAGTCAATGTCAGTGCCGATTGTACTATACAACAAGAGTTTAATCCACGGCATCATTGTTTCCATTGTTAAAGTACCACTATAGTCCCTCGACCGTGTCAGTATTATATGCAAACATAAACACACACGTACGATCGAAGCATGTGTTGACAAATTATCACCAACAGTAACCCACAAGCCGTAACTACAGGCATTCGTAAGCACACAGTGCAGATTTGCTATTTATAGCCAATGATATACAGTGAAGCAACAAACTTAACAATGACTTAACAACCTCAGAAGCATTTGGTCTACATACCACGTTTCAATATTTCTGAATAAAACACTTCATCGTGTAAAAAAATAAAACCACAATGCAACTATAATTACAACATGCATAGCGAACACACACATTAAGCAGTGTGTGTTGGGGGGAGGGGTGGGGGGCATAAACAATTAATTTCTGGATAACTGGATAACCACTTCTTCTTTTGTGATAGAACACAACGTTTCGATACATATGCCTGTATCGTCATCAGGTGAAAATTGAACTTCTGAGGACAATACAGGCATGTGGATTGAAACGTTATGTTCTATCACACAACAAGACTTGGTTATCCAGAAATTAATTGTTTACATGAAAGTATCAACATGGTTGTATATATGCGCTGGACAATTTATCCCTTTGGGCAATAAAATACATAGTTCATCAGATTTAAGCTCTTCGGGATCACAAGACAATATATTTTAAAGTCATTTTTCAACAAGATGTAAAAACAACTATTACTGTTCGGAATCGTATACTTAACAATTACATATTTGTGTACCCCTTATAGTGGCCTAGTTGCCCGGTTTAACTTGAGTGCATGTTTGACCTCCCTCTGTTGTTCGTGTGTTCGAGTACAGTGCGTGTCTCATGCTGTGACTCAAATTTCCAGAACTAGCTTATGTTCTAAAATGTTAAATCAGAAAAATGGCATTATATGTCAAATTGGTTCACTCCAGTTTAACCTTTGTATTGTAGTCTGTTTAAATTCTGACTTATGTGAATGCATTTAAAGAAAAACTTTCCTGTAAGATATCAAGTTACTAAGCGTATATGAAAAGTTTAGTTCAGACTGAAGGTACTCTTTTCGTCTTCTGTTTTAATCTTTTTTTCAGAATTAAGTGTTCAATACACGTTTTCCAAGCTGTTTGTGAAACAGCCTGCACGACATTCGTACCATTGGCGTCAAAGTATTTGTTCACAGACAATTTAAGAGTACTTGAGAAATTGATAGCCTGTGACAAACGGCAATCCTCTCAGGAAATATATGAGAACATTGTTTGCAAAAGTATTATAAGTGTCTACTGTTTGACATGCAGAAGGCGAACCAACTCGGGTAAACATACAACTGTCACTCCCATTATAGGTCTGCGAATAGAAGGAGGAGAGCAGTCCTTTAAAATGTCGTGACCAAAACCGGCTAAAGAGGTTTTAACCTTTTCGCTGTTGAGTTCTTATCAGTGTACCTTGAGACGGCCGTTAGTGAAGCCGTAGCCAATATTGTGACCTGTAGCAAGGTAAAAACGTAAGCAGCATTTTGTAATCAATTATTTGAGAGTAACTGTATATTGATATTTTCTCAACTGATACTAGACGAGATAACTCAATTTCTTCTAATCTCCAGTTGTGCATGTTTCCGCTTTAACTTTATGGCACATCAAAATGTATACGTTGCTCGACAACTTATCGGTTTTTGTTTTTGGAATCTACCTGGAAACAGTTCAAGTGTCACATAAAAACTGTATGTTCGGTTTCAAATTAAATCTTTAAGATAAACTGAGGAATACATTGATGGTATTATACGTTCGTCTATCTATGCTCGATATTTTGTTACAGTTTTAGAAAGACATTGATAGTATCTGACTATTAAGAATTATACGTTCGTGTATATATGCTCGTTATTTCTTTTCAGGTGAAATATGGTGTTCATTCCTCGAACTTATGTCAGAGCAGCTGGTATTCAGAGTGAAATCGGTAAAATGGCAGTAAACAAAGTTGCTTGCCTCGAGAACGAGTACCGACGTATGGTGTATATGGCTAAAATGGACATGAAGAAAACACTACGCGAGATGAAACACAATAAAGAAATGATGAGCCGATCCATGGGTCATTACAGAAAGAAGCTAAGAGAGTATCACACAATAAAGCAGAAGAAATATCTAACGAGCTTAGACGAATGTCCCTCAAAGCGAGCACCATTGGAGGAAGAACGTGCTAAAGAGAATCCCGCGTCAACAGTTACAAAGTTGGCCCTTCCAGAAATATATCCATCCAGGAATACAATATCATCTCAGAAGTGTGTATCAGCAAAGCCCGTTAAAAGCAAACAAACAGATGTGGTTCCTGCGAAACGTGTGTCAACTCCAAACGGCCACCTGTGTAAAGAAGTTTATTTGTCAGAAGGACAAGCCTTATTAGATGACGAAATTCATCTACCGCCAATTTATACAGAGAAACACCAAGATAAAATCAAAGAAGATGATCCCGAAATTACCACCCTATCTGATGTAAAACATGAAGTCAATCAAGCAAAATACATAAATAACAGCTCAAGTGAGACTTCCGGCCATAAAGAACCACAGTGCCATAAACATAGTACTGGGTCTATGATAGTTCAGACGGCTAATAGCACATTGCAGAAAGCCAGTAAGACAACTTCTGACTCTAAAAGTTCTGTTGATGAAATTTCTAGAGAAGCAACCACCAACTCAATTTCTCAACAGAATCCAAAAGCCCCCAAAAAGCGCAGAACTGGAGCGGTAAATCTGGCAAACATTATGCGATTACAGTATTCGACAAACTTGACGGCTCTGTTCAAAACTGTTGATGTTTTAGCCAGAGTACATGGAATAAACATTCCTGCTCCAGAGAGCTACATATCTGGTCCAAAACGGATTTCTAAACTTTCACAATCCAGACGGGAATCGCGAGCATCTCGACTTCAAACTGTATCCCGAACCTCTGAAGAAAGGAGGATTTCACGGATATCAGTTCCCGGAAGTCTGTCTGGAGAATCGGATACCAGGCGATTCTCTCAGATATCTGGACCCAGCCAAACTTTGCAGATATCAGAATTCCGAAAAATATCTCAATTTTCACAAGGAAGACGGTTATCTCATGCTTCAGATGAGCATCCAAAACACGTTTTACCATCGGAATATCTTTACAACATGAAATATGGCTATTTGCATACAGAAGAACCTGTTGAAGAAGTATCAAATACTGGAGATGTATTACTGAAGAATAACATTCCTCTTTCGGGAGGCGCCACGCATTCATCCAAAAGCACAGAAGTGGATAATGGCCATACTGAAAACGGCAGTCATAAGGTTTCTCAGCTAAGTACGCATTTAAGTCCATATTCATCAAGACGAGTATCCACAGTGTATAATCCAATTTCTTCGACCAAGTCTACAGAGTTTGCTGACAGTAGATCCGGAGGTCCAGCCTTAGGGGGAGACAGAACCATGGCTAAGGTTTCGAAGAGTTCTCTACCACAACCGTACTCAGATGATTATTTTGAGCGAACACAACTAGAACCGGACAAGGATGTCGCATGGCGGACTGCCTTTAGAATGCTTAAACATGTGCACTTTATAGATGCCTCTATCAGCTAACTGATTGAGGTAAAGCTGCCACGTGAATCTATGATGTGAATTATGTGACCTTAAATTTTATACAGACATTTCTTTCTTTGCTTGGTTATTATTACAACTTTAAAAATAAATCACACTGACCAGCGCACGTTGATTAATTTAAAAGTTTAGCAAATCTGCGTTTATTTTAATGTCTCTGCTTGAAAGATGGCATTTAGTGACATGTTGGTAACCTTATTAAGGTATATATCCTAGTACCCTTTTAGCATGATTGATGTAAACAAAAATAAGCATTTAATCTAGCACTCTTAAAACAGGCAGAAAGATGTGTGTATTAAATTACAACCTCCACCATAAACCGGTTGTAGGGAATAATCTCGTATGATGAGAATACAGACGGTGTAATGACATTACTAGTTGCATTTTCGACATAATTTTGACACCGTATCTTCTTAATGAAATAAAAGAGTTTCTCGCCAATTTGCATGTCTTCAATCATTTTTAACCGGCAACATACACCGAAAGTTACGCATCCAACATGTTGAGCATTAATGACTAGCCATGTACTGCTTGTCTCCTGGAAGACTGAGTGATAACAGACATTGATAAAGTATAAATTGAATCTTGAAGTTTCTTAATACATAATATCGGGGACAAAATGCCATAAAGACTGCAGATACGACGAGGGGGAAGTGTTGTAGGGGGGGAGGGTGAGGGGGGGGGGGGAGATACAAGGTAATCGGGTCCGATAAAAGTATAGGCTCAATCTCCCAGTCTGACATGGAACACTGTGTGTTTTTTCTAATCTGTGCCAACCAGGTTACATAGCTGTATAGATGAGAGTTTCACATGTGGTATAATTATGAGCGGTTCCTATATCGAGCCTACCTTCTCTTTACCAATTGCTCAATGTTGAGTTTACATTAAAATCGATGCATCCCATAATGATTGCGTATAGCATAGAAATATAGCTAAATATAAGACTAATATCCGTATGGGTTATCACAAGACACGAACTATGACAATACAAATATATGAAGTTCCCATATTGTCAAGTAGAGCACATTTAGTATTGCCTCATCGATATTTAAAAAAAAAACATTAATTCTTATCTAAACGATATTATCTCAAGGGACCCAGCTATATGACAAGTCAATTGTAGTCTCTCCTACCATATTGTTTTCTACTCATGCTGGACACTTGTCTCTTGTGGTGAGACAATTGATTTGCTGACACCACACTCAAGCTGCATTTATCCTTACACGATTCGGAAACGATGGGAATATCTGCTGTAGCATAATTTTCTTTTGTCGAATATCCGATTTAAATGCATACATGTATGTCCCGTCTTTTCACATGTGCACCAAAACGGCTAAATTAATAAGACGACGAGATATACTATCACCAGAATGGGACCATACATAAAATTATATACTCTCATTTTACCGTTTTGGAGTACAAAAGATCAGTACTCTAATTAATGGATAGGATTATAATGCACTGTGATGAATATCCGGAGTACGATTCTCCCCCACTTTAAAATTTAAAGTGAACCGGCTGAATTTAGATTTCACCCGAACAAAATGACAGTTGTTGTTACCACTAAAGTTGTGAAGCATATTATTAGGAAAATTCGGTCCACGATTGAGGCTAAATCTTCCCATTCTTTGACGATGGCTCTCAGTTTGGCTTTTTCGGACTGTTTATTTCTCAGCTGAGAGATGAGGTCTTTGACCTTTAATGCCACCGTTTCTTCTTTCACATTTCCGCTTCCTGTACTCTCCAAGCTATCGGGAAATGTTTGGCTATACGGCGGATTAGTATTGTGGTTAAAGCCGTTTGTAGTGGGAGGAGATGTTAATTTGTCTCCATTCTGGTAAATATAGGCCACTTCCGGTTCACGCTGAAACAAAAGACGTGGTTTTTTTTCAAAATTGTTTAAATAAAACAAATTTTATAAACAGGGTCTTTATTTATTTTCGTAGCATTTGAGTATGGCGGACCAAATCTTACTCACAGTATTATCAGAAAGTCGCAATTATATCAGACATAATGGAAACACTTGACTTCTGGAACGATATTTAACGCTTCTCTTACAAACACAGAATCTATTTGATAGTGTCTTCATTAAATCTGAATTTTGTTATTAGAAAGTTGTTGAATGGAAAATGACTTAATGTATTCATAAACTACAGCTAACGTACCCATCCTAAATACTCACCAGGGAAGAATTGTTTGTTGTGAGCAAGTCATGTTTTGATGTTGACCTTGGCAGCTGACAGAATGAACGAAGACATCTATTATATAAAACAGACTTGAGGCATCTCGGCACTGGACTGCCATATTCACCTCGGTAGTGGATGTTTAACACAAATATTGTCATAATCGTGGACGAGGAGACGATGCATAATATAGCGGCAAAATAGCGCTCTGAAAATTAAAACAAATAAAAATTTGAATGGACTTTATTCTTCACTCGTGTTGTGTTTATAATACCAACTGAATGTTCTTTCTTTAAACATATTGTAATCATAAAATGCTAAGGGTAGCCCATTCGAATCAGATTGACCCGTAACTTTGAAAGATGGAGTAATAAATACCATGATGTCAAAATATCATAATCCTATTAGGGCGTTAATTCACTAGACGTACATGTAAACGACACAGTTATACATATATAAACCAATCTGTAATAAAACAAAACCTCTGGTAAATCAACAGTCGTTTCCGTAACAAATCCAGACATGTAGCTACGCATCTTCTCTAGCCAAGAGTTTTATTCTGAGCTACTCTGCATTACAACCCTTAGCCGATTAATCACATATTAAAGGACAAAACCACCCAAAAACCGTGTTTTCTACATAAGTAAACATTTTTCTGTCAAATTCAATACAAAAATTCTAATGTTCCTAACCCGATCATAACTCTAGTTATTATCCATTAAAGAGGAACACCGGAACACTTGAATCATCAAATCCTGTGTACAGCAGACTTCACTGATCTATCATTGGATAGTTCAAAACTGGCTGACCAACCAGAGTGCAGGAAAACTTAACAGCACAGGATTTGATGACTCAACTGGTGCTTGGTGCTGGATGATAACCAGAGTTATGATCAGGTTATGAAAATGGAAATTAATGTATTGTATTACACACAAAAAGTTTTATTATTTTTAGAATATGGTTTTTGGGTGGTCTTCTTCTTTAAACAGAATTACAGCTACGCTCCCTGGCGGTTTCGAGTAAAAGCGCTGATAACATATGTTGAATGTAATACTCTAGTAAAGCACTATTGGCGTATATTTGGAGAGTTGGTGTCTGTAGGATGGATACATATGCACTCCTCTCATTGAGTTGGTTGAATACCCCGAACATATATCCTTTTTTTGACAACGCTTCCCACTTTCATTATTGACTATCGCTGTCATTCTTACTAGCAGAGTCCTGTCGTACCCCAACATCTGATTGGTTGCGTAGACGTACCCACGCATCCGATCAATCGCTTGGATGCCGAGTCCGATTATATGCGAATAATCTGCCAAGGGTTTTTTTCTTGCTCTTCAGAACCATTTGATGATTCCACCGTAAGGTAAGTTGCTCCCAACCTACCACCCTTGTATGTCATCGTCTGAATTCATCCCAAAGTTTTAACGGGTTTTCGTTTTAGTTATCAACGGATGATATCAAAAAGCAGATTGAGACTATAAAATGCTATTATTTTATCCTTCAATGACACCCTCCCCCACCCCGGACTAAAGTCATTTAACGTTAACACTTTCGCTATGCACCCTCCCCTCCCCCCCCCCCCCCAAATATATACATAAAAAACACACGATGAAACCGAAAGACTATTAAATTGATTTAAAACACAACATTGGTATCATGTTTGTGTTAAATGGTACAGGTAGCACCTGCTCTACTATGATGAACCACAGCTGTTTTCACAAAATCAATAGCAAAATAGAAAACATCTGACCTTTAAAGATTGATAGTGTTTCACAAATTTCGTTACATTTATGTCGTGGTCAACATTGATCCAAATGAAAGGCTATGTCAAACATGATATACTTTTGTTTTGTTTAAAGTCAGTGGAAATAAGTATTTAAAATGTCAGCACTTACGTGAAATAAAATACACCTATATCGATTTATGCATGTACAAAAAAAACAGGTCAACGTGATCTTTTTTTAATAGAACACTGCACTACCCAAGCTTTTAATATTATCTAAAATACTGATATTGAATTAAAAATTAAAAGCTGCTAATCAACATAATTATAAATTCTAATTGCGCCATAGTGTGTCTTTTGTTCACTTTATTTTGTCTTTTTTTGTTGGACATGCTGCATTGTCTGAAAAGTATGATTGTTGTTTCAATCGTGACTGATAATTTGTTCTTTTGTAAAGATATAGTGTATTCATTCATACTCACGTATTAAAGGAATGGATTCAGATGTACTTGGCATTTCTTGAGATAGCATCAGCATGAAGACTGTTTGTGTTAAGAGTGACGTCACAGACAGCGAAACCTTTTCACCTGTGGCTGGAGGCAGTGAGAAGGACAACACCGATACTAGACCCACCAGAAATGTTGGGAAGATAATGTTGAAAATGTAGTATGATGGCCGACGTTTGAGGACAAGTGAAAAAGTTACGTCCACGAATGGCTGATCGAAATTCGGATACAAAATTTCATGCCTCTCTACGGGGAAATCGTTGAGGTCCCATTCCCCATTATGTACATAGTATCCCCTATCTCCCTCTTTATTCTTGGCGGAGACATTAAGCTCATTAACGAGGTACATCCATGAGCCAAATGTCAAGTCACATTTCTGTTCATCAAACGGAAAATTCTTCATCTGTATTTTACAGACAACTTTAATGACAGCCGGGAAGTTATAGTTGACTCGCCCGTCTGAGTACACCTTGGCAGGATAGTCGCTCATCGTGTGGAGAGGCTCGCCAACACTACAACAACAACAACATGAACGTGTTCAAATATATTTTGCCAACGTGTGACACGTTCACGAACACAAAATTAACATTCCAATACATCATGGTGTTGTGTGAACGAGATTGACACTTCAAAAACATGATTGATGTGTTAAAACATTGTATGATATATACCTATGAGTCTCACCACACCTATACAGGGGCACCGTATATTTATCCATATCGGATGGTTCATACACGTACAGTCCGAAACGGGACTGCTTTCATTGTTCACATTTTATAAGACAGCGCCCCCTAACGTGACAGGGGAACCCCTTGACTTTGTGCAGCCGAGTTCACCATTGGCAACTGGACAAGTTGTTCCATTTATGTTTTGTTTTCAAACTTAAAAACATTAAACATAATTTTTAGACGAAATCAATTCGCTGGGTGGTGTTTGGAATTGAACTATGTTTTCTCGCATATTTTTCTGGGTTGTGTTATTTTATGGAACAAATTCCCGTGCTCTGCAAGCTTAGTCACTGGGGATTCCGCCTGCGCAGAAATATGATTCTAATGTAAATATCCTCGCGTTCTTCTTTAAATTCTATTTCCAAACAATCTAACTGTGTTTTTTAATACTTAGATCATATTATCATACTCGTAGTTTTTTTTATAGGCTTAACAAATGTCCCCAAAAATAGAACTTTCCAAGACACATTGAAGGTATATGATAAATAGATTATATGTAAAGTGCGTGTTACGTGTCTTTATATCAGCTCTGGTTGTCTCAGGTCGGACTGCGTATACATCTCGCGCAAGACCGGAGACAACTCGCGCTGATACATCGTCACGCGTTAATTGTCAAAAGGCGCATTCGACTGGACGTTTTCGTTAAGCAAGATAAAGCCGTGTTCTACGAATTTTGTTCGACTGGTACATTTGGGAAGTTTCGTTGAGTGCAGCCATGTTTTATGAACACGTGACCGATTTAACGGGAAAAACATTCGTGGAGTTTCGTACTCCAAAAATCTTCACCAATGTATATATTGTTTTTTTAAGGTTCTTGTGACCGCTGATGTAAAGGTCACAGGGTCAGAATCGCGAGTATCAGAGGTCATTTTTGCTAATATATGGTTTGAAACTGTTAACAATCCTTAAAATTATATAAATCTCAGGAGATTCACATATTGTTTACAAAATCGTATTCTCGCGAGAGTTTCTATAGTGGACGCTATTCCAGGCCATCACGCATTAATTTCCGCCAATATTTGGGGAGACGGGGCCCGGGTGTATCTTAGAGTCAATGTCTCGACGAAGGATGTAGAATCGATTATATTCAGAATGACTGTCTACGCTCAATTCCTGAACTATGTCTGTTTTTCTTCCTGCCGAATGACATTTTGAACATTAAGCTCTATCTCAATTTGTTAGTATCAATTTCCACACTTCGCTGAATGTGGTTTACACAAAATCCATAAATTTACCACATGCGTCAATCCTAAAACTATAAACAAGAGCCATGTCGAGATTGTGTAATATGCCTATCTACAACTGTCAATGCTATATAAACTTCCCCGGTGCAAGGGATCGATTCCATACATTAAACTGACAGGAATCGAATGATATTTACGCAAGATATTATGAGCGAAAACAAATGGACCAATTGAAATGTAACCTGACCTCAATCTTCATGGGTTGTAGCTTTAATGGGTAAGCTTGACAAGAATCGCACAGTATTTTAGCAAGACAGTGAGCAGAAATAAATCGTCCAATCAGATTGGTGTTTTGTTTGCTTGATTGGAGTTTAACGTCGTACTTAAGGTTATTTCAGTCACTCGAAGGCGTGCATGGGCCGCGAAATCCACACAAGGGAAACGGTCCCAAAACGACAATTTCAACAACAAAACGACGGCGTCCCAGGCTAATGGGTGAAGGAAACCTACCCATAACAACAGTGGTAAAAAACTAAAGATAACACAGGACAATCACAAGACGAAATACCAAGACATCACAAACAGGTATGCTTCATGTTGCCCCTTATAGCTTTGAGAACACCAGGGCAACACGAAACTCCATCCAACTGCGAGTTCCAGTCAGATTACAGTACGGCACATAGTTTATTAGATTAATAGCAGATAACATAGCAGATTAATATTCAGATTAAACTTGACTTCCGTCTTCGTAAGATGTTGTTACTGACCAGCTTTGACATTTAAGCACGATATTGAGCGGAAACGGATCGACCAATCAAATTGTAGCATAATAATTAATAATTAGTTTGCTCATATACTTACTTGACACGAATCTTCATACATGTAAGTTGTAGCTAAGGGCCAAGTTTGACAAAAATCTTAACGAAGAAATTGAGCGGAAATCAATGGAGCAATCAGATGGTAGTCTATTAATTATTTACACGCGGATTTCGCTCAATTTGGAATGTGACCCCAATTGTCATTGGTTTTACCTACTGAGTACATGTGGCAAAAATCCAGTACTATTTAAGCGATACATTCAGCGGAAAGCCACACGCGCGCCAACGAGACTACGTTATACATAATGTAAATCGACGAGTGTATAAAAACAATACGGCTGTTGCAAAAACTGTCGGATTATTAACGAGATAATGGCTGGGCCTCATCGGTTCCAAATATGACACTGCTTTTTTTTAGTCTTTCAAAATGTACGTTTCGAATAAAAAAAATTTGGTCGACAATTGTTGGTCCTTTTCTTTAAGCATCTTTAAGAGTGAATACTTCATGCTGTTATTCAAACCACGACTGTCTGTTGTGTAACCGTTTGTCTTTGGCTAGCTGTGTGACGATATGTATAGAAACTAGCCCTTACACACAAAAATCCTAAATGATCCTATAGGATTGTGGACATCCTATATGACAATTATAAAATCATACTGTTAGGATTGAGAAAATCCTATAGGATTTCTTTTTTGTAAGAGAGGTTTGTTGTGTATGATTAAGACTTTGGCGAATCAAACCACCAGATGAAAAAGATTTTTCCCGAAAACATTTTCGTGCCTCTGGTTTACAAAACAGTATCTACAACATTCAATCGGAAAACAGCCTAATCTATTATATAAGACATGCAAAAAATATTTAGTTCTTACTTACTGTTCATATAATGTAATGTCTGGCATCCATATATTATTGGCCGCCACAGAGATAAATTTTGTATTATTTTGATCCGGAACAACTCCTCTCAATCTACAGTCTTCCCAGCTCTATAAACACAAATGTAACATATTTCTTTATTGATGTTACACAGAAGTGCTTATTTAAAGAAAAACAATCTGCAAACATTATGTTGAAATATATGACAAATGCCAAACAGTAAAATAATTCAGACGACATTTCATCCTATAAGGATTAAATCGACCTACATATGTGTTAATTCACTATCCTAATTTTATGAAAATTTCACAAATTTCCAAAGCTCCAATATTTCACAGGCGGTACCATTCAGTGTGCATCAAATCGAAAATAACAGGTTAATCTTTGTGTATCATCGACAAATTTCTTCATTTGTGTTCAAATAATCGATACACGTATAGCAAATAAAGTAAAGTTGAAATATTCTTTATATCCTATAGTTCAGCGTTAAGCAAACATCAGAGATGCGGATTTAGTGTGGACATAACATAAATGAGAAAGGTATTGATTCGTATAGAGAACAGCTTGTTGTCGCCAGTAATGAATTTAGTACTGATTGACCTGATGTGCGCAGGTAACAAATTAACTGGTTTCAGAGCTTCGTCGTTTGTGTTAATAAGAATAAGTTAATACAAGTATTTTTCTTTAATCATAAAGCTTGTAACAATAATCCGGTGCAGAAAGCAAAACGCGTTATCACTTCTCCGTTTGTTTTTCTTGTGTAGAATTCTTTAAGCTAATATCTGTTTAAATATGTAATAGGCTATTCGCGTAATGGTGGGATATTTCAATTTATTATTTAGATGTCATTGAAATACCAGGATTCGCTTCAATAGCACAAGTGATATTTCACTGCAATTTAATCACACCTATATTGTAATTCCACTGAGAGTTGCTTTGCGTCAACATACCTGATTGTATTGTCATTTCACCACGCGTTACAGAGGTTGCGTCATATATCGTCGCATTTTGAATAACGTAATTCTATAGTTCATCTCCCGTACAAAATATAGCGCCATGCTGTTTCCCACTAGGCACATTGGAAATTGTCACAGAAAACTTTTTTATATTTGATTTATGAATTTATCGTTGATATAAATAATAAAAAAGGACTAACAGAAGATTTTGTCGGCTTGTCTCGACACCACTGGCCCGAACAATAGTATGGTATCCAAAAATATCCGCGTAGGCCTACTAGCCTATATATAAATTGTATATAAATGAAGAGAAAAAATTGTCTTGCCTCCACCTATATATATATATGTCATATATTAAAATCTTTTAACTAACTTTTGAATTCCTTTATAATGTATGTTGAATTATTTTAACATTTGTCGGATATTTTCTACAAATGTAAAAATATTGTTATTTCTTTTAATTGTAAACACCTGTATATATATTTAACAATATGAAAGGTGAATTATAATTTCGAAAAGATGAAATAATCTAATATACATTAACATTTAAAAAAAATATATAACTGGAATATTACGTGGCCCACTTTGATTTCTTTTTGTCTGTTTGTGGTATGGTCATCCATTGGGATCAACTAAAGAAACAGAGGTAATGCTGTACTCGGAGTAGCGTACCTGCAGAGGACGACTTATGTCCAAGTCACTTTCATGGTAGACGTGTCGCCATGTATAAACTCACCACCGCTATTGTTTATGTGCACAATAATAATGGCGTGCCTTCCGTAAACAGAACACTCTACAATTACTTATTTTCTTACGTAATGGCTGAACACTGAGCCCTGATAACGATAAAAATCTGGTAATTATACTTTTTCTGAAAGTCAGCTGGTAAACCGCATGATTTGAAGGGAAGCCCTGACTAAAATTAACACGCTCGTCGATTTGTAATAATCGAACTAGCCAACCTCATCTTGTTCGGTATTTATTGAAAACAAATCATACCGCGTTGAGTGTAAACATCATATTGACACAGTCCTTACAATCTCTACATCGTCGGCATCATCTGGCAGACGAAAGGATGGAGTGTCTGGTTTAAGGATGTTGTTGACATTTTGTTGTTGACATTTTCTATACTCTAGTGCACACTGTATCTAAAAATGATTAGTGGGTAAATACTAAGAGCTGCCTATAAAAGATTTTATGACGTACACATTAGCTGAAGAATTGTTATTTGCTGAGTCATCCAGGCGTATACCGTCGGCACATTAACAACCTCTTTATCGTGGCGATATATTGTCTTTAAACAGCAACTGTCAAAATGTAGCATAAAAGCAAAGCTAATGTTTGTAAAGCAGAGACCCAAGACCATTTTATCGAAATATCGTACAACAAATGCTTCACGACAATCTTAAGTGTAGGTAACGTGGCGTAGCGTTGTCCTGCTGTGGTTCGTTTCACAAAGCGGTCTTAGCTTAAGGCGCATCCTCACGTTGCTATTTAAGCCTTTACGTTCAATGTAGATGACGTGGCCACATTACGTCTTCAATATTGTTTGTCATGTAAATTACGTGCTACGTAAGTTTTGTGTAACAGGTCCCAGTATTTTATTTGCGGCACGATCGTGTATGGAACTTTTCCCCCTCACACTACACATATAGACTGAAAATATCTAGCAAAAGAAATAAATAAAAATAATAAGGACCCAATAAATGCAAATAATAGCGAACTGAAAATGGCCCTTGAAAATAGATATGTTACTCGTATTATATTTTTTTTGTTGAGAAAAAAGATTCTGCTTGCCTCCGCCTGGATTCCAACCGGGGTCTCTGGCTAGCAAGACCAGCGCGACTCGCATTATGCAAATACAGAGGAAGTAACATAGCGATTGGACAAATAATTTACACTGCTAAATGTTACCCGCAGAGATCATCAATCAAAATTAATATGACGGTATTTTTTATTCTCCTTATCTTAGCATACCATCAATTATCGAATTAATCAATGTAGAAGTGCTGTACTGTAAACGAAAGAGAATGTCCGGAACTGATGAGAAGTGCACCGAATTATTGCATGTGGGTTTAGTGTCATAGTTCTTCGTGCAGGAAATTAGAATTATCAGAGAACAACAAAACGTTTCAGAGCTGAAAGGTCATCAATAGAATAATGATAGCTGTATTCTGTGAATATATTTGTCTGTCTAAGTTAATATAACGTCTGTCCATTAACCAGAACAAATACGGTTAATGACAATGCTGTTTTTTCCTTTGCTTTGTGCCGACACACATATACCCATCCTAAAATACCTTTTTTTGTAAAGTCGGGATAAATTACTAATGTAAAAAAGGTAGGGTCACGTCAGATTTTCCCCCTAAACCATCCAGTAGAATTTGCCAAACAGATGTATAAATGAAAAAGGAATGAACAATTAAACGACTAAATCAATAAATAAAGTCCATTCATCATATTAGGCTACGTCATTGGAATACGTCCAAAGTCGTTGTTACAAATGCAAACATATACACAACCATGAGGGGCCAATCAGTCCGTTAACATGCTTTTACTTGAGTTGTTGGCATAAGGAAATTACAAACGATTTTAATAATAGTCCTTATATCATATTTCCATTTTAAATGAAATCAATACAAAGGACACAATTATTCCACAGTTATTCCATAATCAAATCAAGTTACCAGTAAACAAAGACCCAAAGTAATCCAGTGCGAGGGAGTGTTACATGAGAATTATAACTCATTCAATCCTTTAAATCTCACTCCTGGAAGCATGTAATATTAGAAAACACTATACGGGAAGTGTAATTCCAAATAAAGCAACCCATATTCAAGTGTTCGTTGGCGAAACATATTATGTACAGCTTATATAGCGATGACGGCTGTTTTCATTCTTCTCTTGTTGTGTTTCACTCTGCCTGTTCTCCTTCTTGGCTTTTGTTGTTATACCACGTTGATGACGACAAACTAAGTACCGAAATATTGGTGACGACAAAATAAAAACCGAGATGTTAGTAACGCCAAACTAAATACCGAAATATAATTAACGATAAAATAAATACCGATATATTTTTTAGCTATAAACTAAACCCCAAAATAAGTAACGGTAAACTAGATACCGAGACATTAGTAATAATAAACGAAAACCCGAGATATAGTAGCGGCAAACTAAATACCCATACATAAATTAACAATTAACTAAATACCGAAATATTATAGTAGTTATAAATAAAATACCAAGATACCAGTAGCGATAAACTAAATACCGAGATACTAGTAACGATTAACTAAATACCGAGATACTAGTAATGACAAACTTAATACCGAGATACTAGTAACGATAAACTAAATACCGAGATATTTGGAATGACAAACTTAAACCGAAATGCATATAACGGCAAACTAAATACTAAACTATGTACAACACTTGCCAATTAGTAAACCGCGATAATTATGTGTCATTCGTTCAACGATCGCAGTATAACTGCGGTGTTTAATGGTGCTTATAAATACTTACCCATCTCATCCAGGTACTAGCCTCTAATAACTGTTGCTGTTCTCGCTGAAATAATAAAGAAAGTTGGTAAGTCTAACTCTTTACAGTGTCAATTCCAATGTGCAATTCCATAATTCATTTCCGTGAACGAACACAGTATGCGAAGATTTATTCTGTCCAGAAAGAAGTTTCTCGACGAAAGAGGGAAAGATTTGGTTCTCTATTGATAGAACGATCAAGACTATTGACAAATCTAACATTTGTTTATGTTGAATTTTAATCAGTTATCCGCACCATTCATTTATCAGTCCTATTAAAGTATTGGGTTTGTATCACAGCTCCAATGTGGTAACGGCTCATTTTCATTGTGCTGGTGTCAGACCTGAGGCGTAACGGCCTTCACTTGTAAATGGCTACTCTATATCTCCTGCCACTTTGACTTCAATACGCGCTCTAGTCAGCGGCTATTTATATATGCAAATAATTTCTTTTTAACGGCTGACAACTGTCGGATGGTTCTGTATGCGACCATAAGCACAAAAAACGGTTATTTGATATAAGAAGAAAGGGAGAAATACTTGGAACAGTTGCTGTGATGGATCCACACAGAACAATAAAGGGTTCCACCAGAGCCATGACTAAAGAACCTTTAACGGTTCCATTAGAGCCATATTTTCCTAAGAGTGTAGTGGACACAAATGTTTAAACTGCATTTGACGTTCAGTTAGAGACGTTCAGACAAAGGACTTCAAAGGGTTCGTAGCCTAACAATATAGATAAGCTTACGAACGATATTAGAAAAGACATTGAAGTGTTTAATAAAGCCTATAGAATCCAAGAAGTGTTATTCCACATAGACCTTAACGTATCTATACACTTACTAGGTCCAAAATTTGTCTTATGGCCATATCTAGCTGGACGTTAATGGCCGAAGTATCATTTGTGTCACAAAGTGGGAATATGCTCTTGTCGTAATCCGCCATTCGATCCTTCAACAACTGTACAGCGTGACTTGGAGGATCCGCTGAAACAAGCCCTAAAAATTACACAATAGTGATTGATATATAAGAATACATGTATCTGAGATGTAAAGAGAAAGCCAGAAATTCTCAAATTAATATTTCGGCTGTACAATGTTATTGATGTAAA
>JAQQZZ010145386.1:0-12885 GCA_030265115.1 Mopalia vespertina | reverse complement strand
ATTAAAATAATCAAAGTGAGTGATAATTAAGAACAACCCCATATCTTTTAATATATATAAAAGAAGGGAGATTGAACTGTTGGGACCGCATTGCATTCAGCGACACCTGGTGCCGAAATCGGCAGCGCTAATCCCCATTGTTTTAAAACACATTCAATAGTTGATGAGCACACTACAAATTCAACATGTGATTTGAAGACTTTCAAGCTCCAAGGAATACACATATATACGTACGAAAAATAGAAAACAAATGCGTCCTCTATGAAAAGGTACGAAGGTATCACATTGACACCAAGTAAATTAACGGTATAGATACATATGCGCTCCTTTAGCTGATTCACGTCCTATTCAATTGGCTAGATATATAAACACGTCAGGAGAGAGTTAACATTTTGTGTTATTCTGTTCGTTCTTTTTTTTACTGTTTTTTTTTTCATGTGAGATTTATATCTCTTTTTCCACTGAATAATCAAGATTGGCAAAAAACATAAACCAGATATCTAAACGTTGGTATTATAGAAATAAATCGTGTCAAGAAACAAAAGAGGAAAATGAGGTGAGGTTTATAGTGCTTCATTCTTTGTTCACCAAAGCAGATTTCCCAAAAAGCAATCTCTTTAATTTAATGTACGTGTGGCTGATATAGGATTGCAAGTGATATTGTCTAGCACGATACGATTTTCTTGAAGGCAATGGACATGTTTTATTCATAATTACATTATAGGACAGTGAAGTAAAATATTCACAATACTGTATAAAGGCGAAGAAACTATTATAAAGACAAGCCTTAGTATCTGTGTTATATGATCTAAGTAGTCGATATGTTAAACGACAATGTACATGGTAGCCCGTTTCGTATTTCCTCTCATTGCGTCCAAAGTGTAAGCACTGGATTGAAACATATCCAGTACCGCAAAATCATATACCCGAGTGATCATCTACATCTCTCTTATCCCAATCCCCAACTGCCCCTAACCCCTACACCTGAGCCCTCTTTCTCCAACAGTCGACTGCAAATTTGCATTACTCAACTATCGCCACTCCTTATCCCCCACAGATACAACAGTCCCCTCTATGCTGTCAGACTGTGACGTGCGATTTGTTTACTATCGTTGTGTTGGAACTCGGTAAACAAGAGTTCGTTTGTCTTCCAGAATTTTTTTTTAAAGAATCTGACTTAATAATGTAGCCACAGTGTAAGCATACCTACCAAGCCATAAGATACTCCTAATCTGTATTCAAGCTAAGTTTGTTTTGACTAGACATCGTATTCAATATAAGTACAATTGCTGGTTCACGGACTTTTACAACAACAACGTTGTGTTAATTTTGTATGGGTTCAGAGATACGTAAAACAACACTTAAAATACTCTTGCTGAGTCTGTATTCTATTGATCTATTAAGCGCATGGATTTAGTGACACCACTGTTCATAAAATTAGTGTAAACAGTGTTTTTGGAATAATTAAAAAAAAAATTATTTTGCATCTTAAAGATGTCGAACTCTAAATGTCGAACTAAGTTAATTTATCACAGTAAAGTGTTATTGAAAGCCATCCTCAATGGTTGACTTGACTTTTAAAGTTTTTGAGGTCCATTTTGTGCTCGACAAAGAAAAAACGTTTCAACAGAATCTTGTATTTATACAATCTGTGTGGTGAGTACACATTTGTCTGTCTTTTTTTAGCAATCGTTAAATGTTTCAAATATTGTATTGTAAACTGATTGATGAATTAATTGTCAGATAGATTGATGGCGATATGACTCGATTGTGGAGATGATGTGAACAAGACACAACCCAACTTTTATATTTCCCGCTACGACAGCTTTTCGTACATTGGGATGATGGGATATATATACGTAGACGCATTTTATGATAGGCCAAAAAAGCACTATTTGTTTAACACTCCGATTCAGTCTGACACACGAACCGCCTGAAGATACACATTGCGTGCCGTAAACCCCAATACTCATGCAGCTTGCTTCATTTAAACTAATTCAAACTATAATTGTATCAAATTTAATGGATCGTTAAAAGACAACTGTTTAGTGTGTTGTGAATTTGACTCCAGATTTTTGTTACTTTGCTACAAACAATTAAACCTACTTAACATTTTCACAAAACATAAGTTATATTTATGATACTAGTACAATGCGTCACTGTATTTTTCTTTTATCGTTGCATAGTCGTTGCGGTGTTCACTTACAAAGCATGAGGTTACCAGTTCGAATCCCGATACAGAAAGTTCCCCCTCCCCCTTTTTTCACCCTTCACACTAACTTTAATCGTACTCTGTTTACTCATAGGGGAAAATGACTAAATTGATAAAACTAGCTTTTTAAAAATATTGAAGTATATATAAAGACACTTAAAAATATTAAATAAGCAGAGTCGGGTAAATCTAATCCAATTCAACGTAAACATATTATTTATATATCCAGGTGAAATTTTTAGGTTTTTAGATTTTTTTTTAGCTGAGTCTCTCTTAACTTCCAATTAATAAACAAAAATTTTGGTTGAGTAACCGATTATCTTAGAGATAGATAGTGAAACGCTTAGTTTTAGTTCTCACAGAAGAATGAATGAAAAACTTTTCCCTACAATGAGAGAACAGACCATCTTCTTGAAGTGTCTACAGGATTTAAAGAAAATAATCAGGGTAAATATGACATTTGTTTTACAAACTGTGCATACTAGTTATAAAAGAATATACATAACTTTCAGAACGTTTACACTTTGTTCCGTGTGTGCTGATGCGTTCTATGCACATTTTGTTGACATATTGAGATCAGTCTGATTACTATTCTTCTTCTTCTTTTCCTTCTCCCTGAATTTCTTCTAAACTAAATAATATATAAGTAAAATGCTAATATGATGTAATCAGAAACTAAATGGACTCGCCACTCATGTTGACGTCATTTTACCGCCATTTTGATTTTCTCTCATTTCTTAAATAGTGTAAAAACTTAAAATTGGTTTAACGAATAGCTCTGAAATTTAACTGGCATATAGCGCAAAGCCAGCGATCAACTATTTGAGAAATTGATAAAGACGACCTCATTATTGTCATAGATATGGTAGGTCAAATGTGTCACGTGGTCATGAATTTTCGACTTCTGGTAATTGGTGAATATCGTTAAACGCGGATTTACCTCAAGAGTACAAACCCGTTAATTCTTTTTGCCTTAGTTCAATAGATGCGACGTCGTTTACGGTCAAAGTTAACGAAAGTGACGTCACCTGGTAGAAAACGGCTTGTCATAGAAAATTGAAATTTACATAGAACAAAGTCCTGTTTGTGTACTTCATTGCGCAGTGACAAAATTCACTTTCCAATTTTAATTATAAAACTTGTAAGGCATTTAATTTGAAAAACTTTCAAAATTTCAAGTTGCAATTTTTATTATATTTTAATGACCTGGCATTATTTATCTTCACAAATCTCATGGATTAATCCAGGCGTATGTCTTTATATTTGATGATAACATCTGATGTCATAACTAAATTACAACAAAATTTATAGGCCGCTGAAATAGAAGAGCAGATCGGAAAATATATATATAAACGTCTTAAAGTAAAGAACCATTTATGGTACTGATTTTCCAATTAGTACTGTAGTTAACTTTTATGAAGACACTTAAAGTTTTTTAAAAATGTGACATTTGGATAAATAGATTAAAAGTGGTAAAATCACATCACAACGTTATTGCAGCATTTAAAACACATACCACAACATTATCCAACTATAAGCACAGATCGTGTCCGGAAAGCCCATATAGCAACTCATTCGTCTGGAAAAGAGATGGTCGACGGTTAGATCACGCCTAGATAATTTATTGTTTTTGTTTATCATTTTTTTCTTCTGTTGTTAATGTGACGGTTACATGATTATAACAAAATAAAGTTATTATTTTTTAAGCCAATAAATCTTTAACGTGAAAGCCATAAAACCGTTCCGTACTACTTAATTGTGCTTAGCAATATTCTCTTGTAGCTAGCTCATATTGATGATTTTAGTGAGTATTAAGCTGAATATTAGCATCATATTTTTTTTTGGGGGGGGGGGGAATAATTTCCTGAAAGTGGATTTCAAACTGACTTACTGATAGTTTATTGAATTAAGATTGACTTCGCCTTCGTGGAATGTTGCGTGGGTAAATGCAGCCCCAATGGTATTTTTAAATGGAGCAAGAAGAATATGTTTTGAAATCAAATGAATCAAACTATTTAATGTAGCAGCCACATTTATCAATGTCTTGTAGGCAGTTAGAAGTTCCGGTACACTTGTGAATTAAACTTGGTAAGTGTACGGGTAATTACAGCTCAAAATCATGTGTGATGATATAGTACGGTGTATGTCGGTGCCCCAGAACGTTAATTGATTAGCTTATTCACTCTGACATCCCTATGCACAATACTTTTCGGAAATATATTGATTTATCATTGAGAGCACCAGGGAAACATGAAGCTCATTCCCACCTACATGCAACGGGGGGTTGGAGGGAGCTTCCTGCTGCCCTGTTGAGTTAAAGAGGAACAGGAAGCCGATATGTTTGTGATGTCTTTAAATAGTCTTGTGAGCGTCCTGTGTTTGTCCTGTGATGTTTTTGTTTGTTTCAAGTGGTGTCAGGGGTGGTTTCCGTCACCTATTGGGCTGGCACGCCGTCATGTGAGTGAAACAACTTTAAGCACTGCGTTAAACCCCAATCAAATAAACAAACCAACCTACCTGCGGCCATGTGGCTAAAAGCAGTTTGTTTGAAGAGTAGCAATGCTGTCTTAACTTAGCACTGGAGGAAAATTCACTTTCTGGACTTTTATGGAAACGCTTCACATCCTGGTTGTGCTACTGTCAATAATTGTTGGAATACACAGCCGTCATATAAGTGAAATACCCTTAAGCACGGCATAAAGCACCAATCGATCAATCAGTCAATCAACAAACCTACCTGCGAAATATAATGGTAAATGTATCCAAAGAGATTCATACACTTGGTGGGTAAAGGCTGCATACAACGTTCATGCAGTAATGGTGAATTGTTTATGAAATATGAGATGTGCTTAAACATTTGTCATTTACTTTTTTTGGTCTTGTGAAAATTATTGGCTGGGTCGATTAATTGATATTCCTATATAAGAACATCCAGGTTAATACAATCATTTTGACCCAATAAATTAAGCTTTTTTGTATTTTATCTTTTTACAGCTATCCAACAAACAAACAAACAACACAGCTTTGGTTAGCTGGGTGGTGTTAAATTATCCTGTCCTTCACGAAAACACAGGCTTTGACTTCAACTTGAAACTCTATATAATATAGGTGTTCTCCTAAAAAATTATCTTACTGTTGGCTGCATAGTTTTGTTATAATCATTGTCATCTATATGACATACCACATTTTACTTCCCTTTCTACATCACAAATTGAAGGAAGGATTTCAGTTTATGTTTAAACACTGTATTAGACTGCATTATAACTGTGTGTTTTAAAGAAATTTGTTTTGAAAAATCACTATTGAGGTAAAGAAAAACAAATGCTTACTTGCCATATAGTCAGTGTTTATTTATAAATATGGAAAATGATTATGCATGTTTACTAATTTTAGCCCTCTGGCTATTAAGGGCAGTTAGTTTTGAACAGTAGCAATGCTGTCTTTACTTAGCACTGGAGGAACATTCACTTTCCAACATTATGAAAACATTTCACATCTTGGTTGTGCTAGTGTCATTTATTGTTGGAATACACCGCCGTCATGTAAGTGAAATACCCGTAAGCACGGCGTAAAACACCAATCAATCGATCCATCACTAATTTTATATTAGGCTACGTCAGTTACCTGTATTTTTGTTTTCACTTCATAGGATGCACACCACGAGTTACTTAAAACAAGTTCAGAAAGGAGAAGCTTCCACTGGTGAGCTTGAAACAAGTAAAAAAGATGAAAAACAAATTTGGATCGCCACAATCTGGAAGAAAACGAAATGAGGACGGAAATGATGAAAATAGGCCGGTCAAGTTTGCCCGAGTAATAAGGGCTGCAGTACGTTAATGGCTTACTATTCTTTATGATCTATGGATACAACTTCTTTAGGGTTCCGTTAGCATGTTTTTAGTAGGTATATGGTTTAAATAGGTGACAGAAGGAAAAATTGGTTAAACTGGTAGTTTAAAGGGGAGAAAAACATGTAAAGTCAAATCATGCACCCTATCCAGTTAACAAAACAACTATTGCATTTTTTGTTACGATACCAATGAAAGCCTCTTAAACGTTTGTTGTTCTATGTAAAATGTAAGTAGTTGTTTTGTGGAAATTTTGTTTCAGTGATGTGACTGACGAAAATCTAATGAAATTTTTTTGCACAAGTTGAATATAACTTTATTCTGTATATTTGTACAGATTCCAGTTTGCACCATTTTAATTTCGATTATCTGGAGTCGTTTTATTTATACAGCAGATAAACTATGACATAACAAGTCCAGCACATGTTTTACTTACAGCATCATCATTGAGTGATTTCAGTATAAACACATAGGAACCCTACAGAAATGAAATAATAGTAGTGTTTATACTTTTGGTATGACTTGTTTTGTTTTCTCCAAACATTTCAATGATTCTTGTACATGATAGTTTACTGCTAGATGATTTTATGTTGTAACAATACCCAGGCATGTAATGTGGTTCTGTCGCATTTATCTGTTATTGAAAGAAAATATTTTTAAATAGAGATAAGAACATATAGTAATAAGAATAAGCAAAAATACATACTATCTGTTTTTCTCTCTCTGCGTTAAACGATATATATATATATATATATTGTCTTTAAATGCCATTTTGCAATACATCGATAATTAAATGTCGCATTTCGTGTATTGACTTATTAATTTAATAACTTGTCGTGGTATCAAGCTTACACTGAACGAGGGAGGCCACTCTAAATTATAAACTGACCTACAAAGTTTAAATTGCGCGGATTACAGAGCTATGGCAATCCTTTCCTTGTAAACGTAAATAACGTTTCTTCAAACAGTATCAGTTGTGCAACACCAAACTCGCAATAATGATAGTTGAAGAGTATATTAACCTAATCTGAAGATTGACTGGCTGAGATATATGTGCTCTAATTCAACTGACACCTGTGTGCTAAACAGGACAAGCATTTACACAATGTTTTAGATATCACACATAAGTTTCTTAAA
The DNA here is from genome assembly GCA_030265115.1 of Mopalia vespertina. Taxonomy (NCBI): domain Eukaryota; kingdom Metazoa; phylum Mollusca; class Polyplacophora; order Chitonida; family Mopaliidae; genus Mopalia; species Mopalia vespertina. The sequence continues at coordinate 5,688 of JAQQZZ010145386.1, read as the reverse complement.
TAAAATTTGCGATTAAAATGTATAGCGATAGCTGAAACACTGTTAAAATACCTGAAAGTTGAAACTTACTGACAAAATTTATCGAAAACAGCATGCAGTTAAGCCGAACGAATCTTGAGGACATGTATAATTTTATGTTCTGATGAGCCTTGTACAAAACGCAGAACAGCGGCAGACAAGTCTGACCAATATGCTTAAAGCGATGCTCCGGGCTGCAATAACCCCTATATCACTTGGAAGGTTACTATTAAACATACTTAAATATGATATCGACTTATCATTTCTTCATCTTATAAAATCACTTGAGGGTTACGAGTATATACCTACCTACGATAAAGGTAGCTGACATTTTTTACAGGTTAATAACATGTGTGAACCAATGACATATTGGTGTCAACGGTAATACGGTACTACGGATCCCACCCCGTGGGATTGAGATGTCTGATTTGTTTTCAAAATAAACATCTGAGCCAACAGAAAAGTCCAGTTATCTCCCTCTGAGTGAAATATAAAAATGGTATCTCTTTTATTTGTTTTCGCCAATGTTATTCCATGTTGTTTGCAATTTCGATTCACCCTAAACTAACAAACAACTTCAGTGCATGTTCTCAGCAAGTGGAATGCAGTTCTACAAGCATATATAAGAGCTATTACGAGTGAAAGAACTATTTTATTACAGTTCTTTATAGAACTTTGAAAGGTACGCTGTATGATCCACTATGAAGAAGCTTTACCGGTTCCATGCGTATTTCCGAATACATTGAAGTTGTCCTTTGAAACACCTCTTATATACTTTTTAGTTTGAATGTTCTTCCAAGAAACATATTTTCAAAGTTCTTCATAGAACCATATTTTAAAGTTTATTTTGAAACACTTATAAATGTTCGCTTAATGATCCACTCCGAAGAACCTATAAACGTTCTATCTAGAACCCATGTTTTCTTAGAGTGTATAATGTTTTCATTGATAAGAGAATTCATATAACAACTTGACTGTTTTGGCATAGCGTACAGCAGCAGACTAAGGTGAAACACGTCTCATTTGAGACCCGTACTGTTTAAATCTACACCTTACTCAACAACTAATTTTGGTATATCACCTTAAATTAATAATATATCCCCGGGGAAATCAGTCGTGTCTTTGATATGTGAATATCCTGCTCTCTAGCCCAGGTTTCCGTTTATCATTAATTTAGACATATAACAATGTGAGTAATCATATGCTGCCCCCGTAAACGATAGTCTCTGTGATAACACAAACACTGGAGTGTGAAATATACAGTGTAGCCGTTTGCACTAATATTACAGTGTATATTGAATAACTATATTACTCATCATCGTTAAGCCAATATCTTAAGAAGGAAACTTGAAAAAAGTTGACCAATCGAATATAGTGGTTGGTGTCAATGTACTTCATAGAGACTTTGTAAAATCCTGTGAATATCGCACATATGCCGACAATCCACGTATTATGTTGTACAATACGTGTACAATATGTTCAGTGATGCTTGGTTACTGCCCATCTTATTACGCAAAACATATAACGGGCCTATGGTTGCTGTTCATCTCTGTCCTCAATAATTGAAACATTTTCAAGTCTTATAATTGTAACATTGAATACTGTATTGAAATTATAATTCCAATGTTTGTTGGAATCCTGTAAATGGTGCCCGTGTAGTGTAAGCTCGAGATACGACGAAAGGTTCACGTTGGTTTTATTTCCTTCTCCTTTCTTTCAGACAGAAGTTATATATTTTCCATGGGTTTTTTTTTCATTTTAAAACACGGCAATGTTCAAGAGATTGGATTTATTGGTTTGTGTTATTATTGTTTAACGTCGTACTCACTTATATGACAACTTCGCTTTATCGGTAATTAGCTGAACACCAGGAAGAAACCTCGTAAAGTATTCGTGTCCGCAATCACTTGAATAGGCCACCCTACTTTCCTTTAACACCTAAAAGATAAGAAGGTTTCGAATCTACGTGTTGTATACTGACTAGGCGTTAGTTGTCCAAAGCACAACTGACTAAGCTGCCACGCGGCCAAATTAGAATTAAAAATAAACACAGTGTAATATAGCGGTCATGATTTAAAATCCCAACACGGTTGTATTCAAACATTTCTGAACATGCCATATCACGAGTGTTTACAAAGGCAATCAATCTCTTGATAATTTCTTTTAGACCCTTTTTGCAATGTTTTTGAACGTAATGGTTTATTCAAGTGTTTAATAAAAGCTAATACTGGATTATTGTGGCTGCAGGTAAAGAAAATAACTTTCTGTTTAAATTGATAGTGTAAGGTGGTTAGTACGACGTTAGAAAACCAGCGACGAAGAAATGTTATAAATCGTTCATCACTGTTTGAGCCATTGCCCATGGACATCACATTTTCTCAATATTATGTCAAATATCTACGACGTGGAAATTTAAAATGTACGCAGTGTCGTTGTATAACAAAGATAAATGCAGAAATGTCATCCAAATTGTAGTTTGCGGTGTTTCACATTAACCGACTTCTTGTTTGGTGATAACACCCTATGGTACTGGTGTTTCTCCTGGGAAATCAGTCGTATCCCTGAGCCTGGACATCCTGCTCTCTAACCTTAGTCGCAATTTATCTTCATACATGTCACAATAATGACAAGGCGAGTGACCGGATACTCTGACCTTGTCATTATTGAAAAACTAGAGTGTGGCGTAATAATGGAGATTATTTACATATCCAATTGTATTGTTTGTGCTTACTTAATAGTATCCAACAAAATAATTTGGCCTGAAATGTCTGACATGCGAATTTTGGGAATAGTTACTGGTGTCTTTTCATTTCTGATTTCATACGTCTTGAATCGTGCAAGCAACGGACATGTATATATGTACCGCTTTCCCGTCACAGATAGAGGGGTCCCATACATGTTTGGGGTAAATGCTCGTCTCTTTTCTATCACCTGTATCAATTAAACTATTTAGAAGCGAAACAAGTTCAATATTAAGAAATATCTTTTTACTGAGGTAATGTTGAACAGTGTGCGTATTGCGCGTTTTCTGTATTTTCGGTTAATGCTTAATGTATACTTTTTAATACGATCCCGTTCTTTTAAAATTCTATTTATTTGAAATAATTTCAGGCATGGTCTTCGACATGAGGCAAATCTGTTATAATACAATGTTTTATTAATTGCGCTTAAAAAAAAATCTGGCAATATTCCAAAGAATTCATAAAACAAGTTATGATTAATGAGCGCAATACAACTGTCATATTTAATTAATTTAAGAGTGACATTTCGTAAATGTTTATCAAGGCAATCGATCTTTCAAAAGTCATTTCCTTTTTTAACTATTTTTCGCTGTTGGGATAACTAGTTGACGCATAATGCTATATTTATGTGTAAAGAAATGAAAATGATCGATCGATGCTGCCACAGATAACGAAAGTTTAATTGGCGAAGTAACAGTTTTATCCAGGCCATATGTTACTGATCTTATAGGAAGAAAACATAGTTTTAAAGATAAAAACTGACAAGAATCAAAGTGATCAACTTAATTAACAGTGATTTTAATTTTTTAACTATCGTTATGTAGCATCATAGAAAATAAAACATAAATAAAGCGTAATGAAATTTAAAGCGATGCTTACCTTCAATCAATACTGAAAAAATAGCAAGCTTCTCTTTTTACAAGTAAAAGCCGGTAATATATTGAACAGAACAAGAGTTTAATTATCATGGCATGTATCAAATAGACTAGTTCAATGACTGTGTTTTACTTACACGATGACCCCATCAATATAAAGCCCATGAACAAAACCTTAAAATGTGAGATGTTTCCTTTTATTGGAACTAATGTTCCTCCAGTAATAAGACAGGACAACCCGCATTTCTTCATTTGGGGGATACTGCCTCTAGTAGGTTGAGAGCCGCATCAAAACGAAGATGTTTATTTTTGTAAACACAGGCTTTTTCTACGCAGATATAGGAAAACATGGTGTTTGTGTGGGAGTTAACGGTTATAGTATAAATCTCTATACGTCCAGTTGTACAGATAGATTGCTTAAGGACAGTGTTGGCAATATAGCAATCCCGCTCACCACAACATCTCGTGTGTCAGTTGGTAATACAATTATGAAATACAATAATCTTAAGACTTGTCAAACATCAACTGAATGTGACTTAATAATATGTAGCGGTCGCAAGTTTGAGATTACCGAACCTCTTCTAGGCCATGTCATCATACAAGTTAATACCCTTTAGTTCGACGGTAAACAATAATTACATAAATAAATTATTTACTATTATAAAAGTGTTTTTTTTTTACATGTTTTCTTCGCTTTTTTAGTTGTAACAAATCTGCGACTAGCCACATTGGTCTGTGTTTCTTAATGTGGCGAAAGTATTCGAAAACTTAATAATATGTTATCAGCTATTACAACATCGTGTTTAAAAAAAAAAGAAAAGAAAGTCAAAGTCGATTAGGAAGATATCTATAATCCTTCACTCATGACGGACTCCTGTGTAGAGAATCATTCCCTGGAAATAATATAGCTGGATTTCGAAACAGTCACGATTTGCACAATGCTAACGAAGATAAAAGAAACTAAACAATCGTTATGTATCTTAAGAGCTATCTATTAAATAACACCGTGATTGTGAAAGCTTTCTAAACTGCTCGGAATCACGATGTTCAAATCTGCCATATTTAGTGTTCAAATGGAATTTGTTTTTCCCCATCAAGTACCAGCCGTGATATTTTAAAACCCCTTCATATCACACATTTTGACATTAGCTATGTTTAATTATATATATAGAAAAGCGTTGGAATCAGGATTATACCAAACGCAATGCGCCAATAAAACGACACTATTTATATCAATGTTGTTAAAGATACATTTTCTTAAGCCCGCCACAGTTTTATTTCAATTGTCGAAAACATCATTTCACATTGCCGAGTATTCGTGTTAAACCGAGAAGCAAATAGAAAATGTCTCACCAAATGTGTGATTTTTTTTAGCTTATTATTGGATGTCGTTATTCTATTCTGAATGACAGTGTGGCTACCTTTGCCATTATAAAACTTCTGTGTGTGTTTGTGAGATATTAAGGAAGACGTCGCGTCGCAGGTCGTTTCACTTCTTTAAGCAGAGGTGATATGTATTGTCTTAGAGGTTATTTCTTTCAGGGCCTCTGTAATAATGTACATGTAGTAAACCGTCTCATCAGAAAACTGCCAGCACATAAGGCACTTTTACCTGTATTATTTTCGTATTTATACGTTATATAGTCTACAAGCCACTGGAGAAACATTAACAATAGCAAAAATAAATGTTTTAAATATCTTACAGTCATCATTTCCAAATACTCCATCAAATATATTTTTTATGAAGATTAGCGAAGGTAAGTTCTGGGACTGGTTCTGCCTTCTTATCCTACTGCGAAGTATCGTCCACGGATTCGAGTCCGTCAGTCCACGATGAGGCATAAGTCACACGTTGAGGCTCCGGAAATCGGAGGTAGGGATATGAGGTTTTCTCCCGTTTTCCACCGTATCTAAGCGAGGAACAGGAAGTCCGTCGTCATATAAGTAAAATTCACTTGAGAACGACGCTAAATTTCAATCAAACAAACCAACAATTCAGTTAAAGAAATCCGATATAGTTTAGAAAATCACAACAAACGCAGTTTTACTGTTAA